>PVJC01055068.1:0-10303 GCA_004026665.1 Murina feae
GAGTGGCGGCCGCCATGTTGGCTGGGCTAATTTGCATACAGCTGCTCTGATTGGCTGGTGGGCGTGGCTTACCCTGTCTCGAAGAAACGGTTAATTTTAATATTTCGCTTTTATTAGTTTAGATGGCATTATTTTTTATACACAACTATAAAACTACTTTTCCCCACCTGTATTAAGAATAAAAATCATAAAGAGGAGAAAATTCATTTATAGTATTTATTGAAAAAAATCTGCCTATAAGTGGACGAGTGCAGTTTAAACCCATGTTGTTCAAAGGTCAAGTTTACTTTACTTTATGACAATATTTTCAAGAGGAGCAGAAAGACAATCCCAGTGTGGAAATATATGAATAAAAACATAAGTGAAAATTCAGAATGAAAACCTTTAAACATAGAGGCACTTCCTTGCTTGGGGACATTGAAGGTCTTGTCTATAAATGCCACAGACAATAAATTAAGCTGCACTCACATCATTCACCTTGGGATAATGAGTCAAGCCATGTGTGAACCTTAAGCTGTCACTTTCAAAAATTGTGAGACCGACCTAAGACTTCACCTCCAGTAATCAAAATTGAGAAGTGAAAAAATTAAATGCAATAGCTTGATGTTGCTTTTAGTGGAATTGATGCCTTTACTTTAAATTATTGCTGATGGAAGACTATAGAGAAAAAAATACAGCATTGATTTTTATTGACTTGGACTACATCTTAAGTATAGATCTAACAGGCTACAACTTATCTATGAATAAAAATACAAACTATTAAGGAATCTGGACTGTATCCTGTAGATGAGAGTTGGTGTAAGGGCATCATTTAGAATTTAAACAGGGGCGATTCTTCCTAGAACAGATTCTATTTCACTTCTATCTGTTTCCACATTACCCTATACTTATCTCTGTATTGTTAACTTTTATGATGTAATAACAGACTCCTCTGAATAGCCATTATAACTTTTAAGTTTTTGAGGGTGGAAACTGGTTCTCATTTACTTTTGTACCAGCATGTAACGTGGTATATGCCACATTGTGAAGTTTTAATAAATGTTAGAATGAGTAATTGGGATTTTGTTTCAGAAAATTATCATGTCATCTTGGAACCTAGATTGGAGGCGGAAGAAATGGACAAAGAAGATCATTTGGGATTATGATTATTAAGAAGGGAAGACAGAGACCTGGCCCAATTTAAAGCTGTGGTAATGAGGTTGGGAAGAAGGCAATATATTTGAGCATTTCAGTAAGTAAAATCAAAATTGTTTGTTAACCAGTTAACAAAGTAAGGGGGAAGAGGGTGAAATTGAGGCTTATGTCTATTTCTTTCTAGGTTACTAAATTACTGGGTATATAATTAATCAGTATCAGGGATACGAAGGAAGAAGCTAGTTTGGAAAACAATACTAATTATTTTTAACACATAATGGCTTTATGTCTCATTCCCAGGACTATACCAGTACTCATGGCCTGAGCAATATTTCTGCCTGAGTAGTATTTCACCATACACCACAACATATCAGAAGGACTTAGTTGGGGCATTAACTTCCTATTCTTACCTCTTTTCAAAGTCATTCTTTCATAATTAGGTAGCACATTATTTTTTTAGAATGAGTTGGTTTCCTTGCCAAATATATTTTCCTGGAGCAAATTCTTCTGAATTCTTTATATAAAATATGCTTAGCTTTGTTGCCATGACTGTTGTATTGCGCATGAGTGTGTGTTTGTGTGTGTGTGCACATGTGTGTGCGTCTTTCTTCATCCTAGAATGAGGCAACAGCTGGACACACTTAATGATGTTTCACATAGCAAAGTGAAGGCTCCTTGGTATGATTACTTTCTATCTCATGCGGTGACTGGATACTTTAATCACATAAACACAAGTGATTGCGCACAACACCCATCTGGTTTCAGGATCTAAAAAGCTTCACTTAGGGCTCTTTTGTCTTAACTCCTTGGTCTTCTGATACTTTGAACACGGATTTTAGGAAGACACATCTAGGGTGTGTCCTCGGTGTTCTCCTGGGAGCTTTAGGGATAAAGTAAAACTCTCAGTTTCTTTCCCAGTATGGTACCAAGGGGATGAAGAATGGTCTCTGTCAGCTTTCAAGTTAGTTTTCCTCTGTGTCAATGAGTCAGGGGAAATAATGGGAGAAAATTGTAAAGGAATTTGCTATATTCTTCTTCTAAGTCCCCTATTTGCTAAAATCAGTTTGGACTATAAATGATCTGGAACCCAGAACCTCTCATTTAATTCTCCGTATTCAGTTATACCTTCTTCTTCATGTCACTTCCCACAGGTACCATTGTTGAATAGTCAATCAAAACACAGTTTATTAAACTTAGTTTTCATTTTCTTCACCTTCTATTCCATCCATGACCTATTTTGGTATTAGTGGAAGAATTTGAGTAATTACATTGAAGTCTGTTCACTGTATATGATTTTGAACCCGTAATCTATAGTTTCTTGATTCAGTTGTTGAGAATTGATTAACATTAGATACATAATGAAAGTGTTCAATATGTTAAATACCTATGTTATGTACTTTTAATGTTTCAAAATTCATTGTTAGAGAGGAAAAAATAAATCTATATTAATTATTTTAAGTTAATACAGAATATAGGACAATTATTACAGTCTTTTGTTAAACTTTAAGGTTTGAGAATTGCACAAACTGGGATAAAATCGTGTCTTGATCCCTTATTATTGATCTCACTTTGAGAAATTTTCTTCTGGGTTTGCAGTTTCTTCACCTGTGAGGTTTAAATGAGTTCAAGGCCAGATGCAGAATAAGTGCCTAACAAATGGGAGCTAGTGTTCTTATTATTGTTATTAGTTTTCCTTCATATGACCTTTTATTGACAGCAGTGCTACTCAAAGTGTGGTCCCTGGACCAGCTGCGCAGGCATCAACTGGGAGTTTGTTAGAAATGCCTGATCTGAAATTGTGGAGCCCAGAAATGATTGAAGATGCACACTCAAGTTTGAGATCCACTCATTTACATCATGTCGCTGCTCGTATAAACTTTTCAAACATTATTTTTAATTCTCAGCCGAGGATATGTTTTTTTCATTGATTTTATAGAGAGAGAGGAAGGGAAAGGGAGAAAGAGAAACATTGGTCAGTTACCTCCTGTTACTACTCTGACCAGGGATCAACTGGAGAACCAAACCCACAACCTGGGTAAATGCTCTGACCAGGAATTGAACCTGTGACATTTTGGTGCATAGGACAACACTCCAACCAACAGCCACACTGGCCAGGGCACTAGTATAATATTTTTCATAATTCCTTTTACTGAACAAAAAATAAAATACAACTAAAAATCATCGTGGCAGCCACACATGACAAAATT
Source organism: Murina feae (assembly GCA_004026665.1). Classification (NCBI taxonomy): domain Eukaryota; kingdom Metazoa; phylum Chordata; class Mammalia; order Chiroptera; family Vespertilionidae; genus Murina; species Murina feae. The sequence continues at coordinate 3,342 of PVJC01055068.1, forward strand.
ATTACATATATATGTAAAACATTCCTTCTTAGTTTCCATATGGACTAAACAGACATGTCAGTGATACTTACCAGGATAAGCTAATGATTGACAAGCATTATTCTAAAAATTCATATGCTAATTGTCAATGCTGGAACCACAGACCAAGCAGCATGTCGTTGCTTTATATATATAAGCCCTACTCTACTATATCTTTTCTAATTATATTTCAAATGTAGGCCAGTAGTTTGGAATGTTTCCCTGTCATTCTCCCTTCAATCTCTTTTCTTTTGAAAGAGATGCATTTAAATTGTTTTGACTATGACAACAAATGGAGAGAGTTAAGATCAATCTGACCTTTAACACTTTGCCTAGACAACTGACTTCTGTGAAAGGTGACATGTGATCCCATGTTTCCATTGCCCTGCATTATAGGTATCAGCTCAAGCTGGTGACTGCAGTCTCTGATGTCAGCAGACAGTCTTAGCAGACAGGCTGTTAGTATTGCAGCTCTGTTAATATGACGTTTGAACCCACTGCTTTGAAAAAAGAAGGCAAAATGTATAAGAAACTTTCTGCAACTACGCAATGTGAACTTCTATTCAGGTCTTCAACCCTGATTTCTTCCTCTACCCAGATCCCATTCCCACTGGATTTTTTTATTCATGTTTTAAAAATCGCAGGAATCTATGGTTCAATCTACCTAAACATTTCTCCTGAAACATCATAAGATACAGAGTTCCCACTGGGGGACTATGAAGTTAATATTTTTTCTTTGTTTCCCCTAAAGTAATACAGTGGTTTCAGTCACTTTCTAATTATCTTAATTTGGTTCCCAAGAAGTAACCGTTTTATTTGCATTGTCAAATATGGACAAGAATCTACTTAAAACTCTTAGAATGGTTCTCAATATTCCTGAGGTGTTTTAAGTTTTGAAGTTTCTTTCAGTGACTTTTTCAAAACTTATGTTTCTCTTTGGAACACAAGGAGAGCAGCTGTCAATGGAATGTTTTGAGATTTTATGATTACAGATTAATTTAAAATCCCAAACTACCTCTTTTAAGCTTTTAAAAGCATCTGATAGTATGTACAACAGGAGAAAAAAAACACATAAATTAAGAGTGTGTTTCAAGAGAAAACAGGTAATCTTACATTTTTAAATTATATGCCACTGACAGACTTTAGGTGGTGGGTACTTTAGAGTCAGCAGAGAAGCAAAACAGGAAGAATGGGGTTTGGAGCTGAGGGACCAATGACTGTTTTACCACATATTAACTCTAAATTCTTGAGCATGCCACCTGACCTACGTGAACTTAGTTCTTAACTACAGAAGATAAGAAATAACACCTGTTTTTATATGGTTAATTTAAAGTAAAGCTTACATAATTTCATATATTGGTTACAGGATTCCAGGGCAGGAGGAATAGGGAACTGAGACAGGAAAGTTAAAACAAAACCAAACAGTGTGAGTGTGAGCACTTTGCAGCCAGCTTGTAACCAAAAAGCCATTATCTTCCCCAACCAAAGGCACTTGAAAGCAAAGCATTAATAAAGACTCCCTAGCCCAGCCAGTGTGCACAGTGGTCGAGCATCATCCTATGTACCAGGAGGTCAAGGTTTGATTCCCCATGAGGGCATATGCCCAGGTTGCAACCTTGATCCCCAGTGTGGGACGTGCAGAAGATAGCGATCAATGATTCTCTCTCATCATTGATGTTTCAATCTCTCCCTCTTCCTTCCTCTCTGAAATTAATAAAAATATATTTTTAAAAAACCTCCCTAGTCCAAGATGGTTTGGCTCGGTGGAGAAAGCATCAGCCTATGAACCGAAGGGTCCAGGGTTCAATTCCAGTCAAGGGCACGTACCTTGATTGCAGGCTCCTCCCTGGCCCAGGCTCTGGTGCATACCGGAAGCAACCAATCGATGTGTTTCTCTTACATTGATATTTCTCTCTGTCTTCCCCTCTCTCTTCCACTCTCTCTAAAAATCAATGGAAAAAATATCCTCAGATAAGGATAAAACAAAACAAAACAAACAAAAAAACCTCACTAATGAGAGAATGCAGAAGGGGAGGGGGAAAGGAGAGAAAAGAAGAAAAAAGGGCAGTTTCACTCCCTAAGCAGAAAAACCAGCAGTCTCAAGGCATGGCAAGATAAAGTTGCCAGGTGCCTCTCATGAGTTCTGGGAAGGCCACAACAAAGTAAAAAGGAGCCTTGAGAATTAATCTCTGCCAAAATATTCAGCAAAGGGATTTTCAAACCTATAGACAGGGGAGTATATAAAGCCTTGGACCCCACCCAACTGGCTCTTCAGATTAGCTGAGAGCCCATCTCCATTTCATAAGCAGATGTATAGGATTGCTTGCTTCACTTTTTCAATAAATGTTCGTGTTTTAACTACTTTAATTGCTTTAATAAATTGGCTTTTCACAATGCAGTCTAGGTCTCTTGTATAAATTCATCTACATGAGAAGACAAGGATCGAAGCTGGGAACAGCCCGCTCCCACAGACCCCGGGTGGTGGGGGCCATCCAATAACACATCTCTGGTGTCAGGAGAGGTGCCTCTAACATATAGGAAACTTCTAGTGCCGTGGCTGGTACATAGGATGACATCAAGGAATGTATGTATGTCCCCTTTTCCTGAACACAATAGTTCTCAATGATGGATGCATGTTAGAATCGCTCAGTGAACTTTTATAACTACTGATTCTCTGAGCTCGGTTGCCAAAGATTCTGATTAAATTGCTCTGGGCCAGATTCTAGGCATCCATAGTGTGTAAAGCTCCCCCGGTGATTCTAACAAGCAGCCAGGGTTCCGAATCACTGCATAAAAGCATCAGTCCTATGACTTTCATGAGTTTTAGAAATACCTGTGGAGACTTTTCAAATATGCTTGGTCTTTCACCTTGGAAGACTCCGATTCATTAGGATGGGACAGACTATCCTAAGGAGTATCAGGAAGGTATTTTGGTGTCGCTCACTGCTTGAGAATATCTATCTTATAGCTTTTCACATCACCCTAATTCCACCTCAGTTTCATAATGTCTTTTAAGAGACAGTCCTACATTTTTCTCATTTCATGACAACAGTTCTGTAAAGTAGATGTGGCAGAAGTTGTCACCCCTATTTAACAGATGAAAATATTTGAGTTTAGAAAAACTAAACAGACTTACTGTTCACACGCAGTAAATGACAAAGATTAGACTCACATTTGGGTTGCGTAATGACAATAATAATTTTTAACCATTTATCTAATTTCTTACTATAATAGTAAGGCATTGTGCTAAGAGATCTGCATTAATTCTTGCATGAATTAACTGACTTATGCAGCTACTATTGGGTTACCTCCTCTTTATTCTTTAAGCAGGAAAACTAGGGCTAAACAGTGGAGAGTAACTTGCTTGATACTGCACAGCTGCTAAACGCCAAAGTTGTGATTCCAGTCATTCTCTGGCCCTTGTGCCAAGGAGCCATTTCTTCATTGTCACCTCCTGAAGTTCCAGTGCTCTTTCCACTGCTCCACGATGCTCTGGTAGCCTCTCTGTCAACACCAGATGTGTTTTCTACTATTCTAATTTCCAGGAAAATCAGGGGAAAATATGACTTCTTAAAAGAGCTGAGGCTGACTTTTGTTCTGTGACCTAAAGACTCTACTAGAGAGAGCCCTTTCCAAATCAATTAGGACATTTTGATTGCTACTGAGTAGAACTCCAACTTACACTGTAGTTTTAAATAATTAGGCTTTTGGTTGCAGCCTGTGTGGCTCAGAGGTTGAGTCTTGGGTTATAGGCTCCATCCCCAGTAGGATTCTCTCTCATCATTGGTGTTTCTGTTTCTCTCTCCCTCTCCTTTTCTTTCTGAAATCAATTTAATTTTTGTTTAATTAGACTTTTGGAATTTATTAGTTTACTAGGGGCCTGGTGCACAAAAATGTGTGCACTTGGGAGATCCCTCAGCCCAGCCTGTGCCCTCTTGCTGTCTGGGACCCTTCAGGGGATATCCACCTGCTGGTGTGCCTGGTCAGCCTGTGTGAGGGGTTTGCAGGCTGGCCAAGCCCCCCAGTGTGGACCCTCACTCCATCGGGGTGTGGCCAGCCTAGGTGATGGGCTAAGGGCTGTTTTCAGGCTCCCCATAGCCCCTTCAGGTTTTGGGTCCCTACTTGGGTGCCTGGGCAGCCTGGGTGAGAAGCTGAGGGGCGTTTTCAGGCTGCCCACAGTCCCTTCAGGTTTTGGGTCCCTACTGGGCTACCTGGTCAGCCTGTGTGAGGAGCTGATGGCTGTTTGCAGGCTAGTCAAGCCCCCAACTGGGGACCCTCACCCCATTGGGGTGTGGCCAGCCTGGGTGATGGGCTGAGGGGTATTTTCAGGCTTTCAGACTGTCCACAGCTCCCATTGACCCAATGTCCCAGCAAGGCTGGCTGGAAGCAGGTTCTGGGGTTTATTTATCCTTTATAATTGATATTGTTCCTTTAAGCCAAGGCCTAGGCAGGTAACGAAGCCTCCTGTTTGCTTCAGCTCTGAGGCTTCTATAATTGCAACAATGTTGCAACTATGTTGTTGCCTTGAGCACAGAGAGGCCCAGCCAGCCTAGGCAGACAGCTTACTCCTGGTGCAACGGAAGCCGCCTGTTTACTCTACTCCGTGACTGCCAGCATCCATCTTGGCTGGGTTAATTTGCATACAGCCTCTCTGATTGGCTGGTGGGAGTGGCTTAGGCATCCCATGGAAACAATCAAGTTCAATATTACTCTTTTATTAGATTAGATGTAAATTTGGAAAAATCCAAAGTTAGGCTGGTTTTAGGTTTGGCATCATTTAGTAAGAGATGAAACAACACCAACAGGACCTGAGTTGGTTCATCTCTTGATCAGCTCCTGTTCCCCTCCCTAAAATGTTTGCTTTATTCTCATTTATGATTGTCACGTGGCTATGCTCTATATTCAAGAAGGCAAAGGAGAAAAGCTGCTCCTCAAAATACCAACAATTATCCGTAACTTCAGTCTCATGACCTCTGATTGCTCAGGTACTTGTATTTGAAGCAGTCACTACTGCCAAGGCAATGAGACACAGTGCCTGAGTCACATGCCCGCTCAGAGGCTGGGTATGAAGTCTGTTTAATGGTAATCTTAGGAACTCAGAGTAGAAAAGAAAAATCTTCAAAATCAAAATTTAACTGTTGGTAGAAAATACGTAGGCTTCCCCTACATATCCTAGATACCCAATTCAGTTGTTTATTATTTTTATCACTACTATCTTATGTTTATACTAGAGGCTCAATGCACAAATTCATGCAAGAGTAGGTCTTCCCAGCCATGGTGGCTGCCTGGAACCCTCCCTCACATCTGGGAGGCTACCTCAATCCTGTGGCTGCAGCCCTGGCTTCATGCAGAAGGTTGTCTGGAAGAACGTCTTGAAGGACATCCAGTCTAATTAGTATATCATCCTTTTATTATTATAGATAAACATTTATATTTTACACACTGTTCTTTCACATGCATTAATTCATTTCTGCTACTGTTAAATTTATTCCCAATAATGGTAACAACCCATAGGTTTTTAAGAAGATTGTTTCTTGCCAATATATACCAATACTCACAACTCATTAAAAATATAAAAGTTGGGTGAACAAAGTATACTGGTCATCAAAAGAATTATAGGTTACCTGGCAGAGAAATTATGTTAACTTATATTTTCCCTTTTACTACGTAATAAACTGATCTTACCATAACTACCTAAGAATGTGTGTTACATCTAGAAAGCACACATGCTGGCCTGTAGTGATTATTAACTGGTCTTGAATACTCCAATGTCATCAACAATGCAGCAGTAAACTCCACAGATCAGAATCTTTTTATTCAAATGTGGTGATAAACAATACTAAATCTATATGGAAATTTCAGCTATTTTCTTACTGATTAGAAAGACTCACTCTTATTAGTGGACCTTATAAGAAGTGCTTTTCACATCCACTAATGAGTGCTCAATTCACCTGAATCAAATCCAACATTCTATACCTTTTTAAAAAATTGATCTTTATTGTTGAAAGTATTAAAGATGTCCCCTTTTATTCCTCATTAATCCCCTCCACCCCACTCCCTATCTCTCCCCAGACCTTCACTGCACTGTCTGTGTCCATGGATATTGCATATATGCATATAAATTCTTTGGTTAATCCCTCCCCTTCCCTCTGAGAATCTTCAATCTAGATTCCATGTCTCTGGATCTATTTTGTTTGTCAGTTTATTTTGTTCATTAGATTTCAAATATAAGTGAGATCATGTGATATTTGTCTTTCTCTGACTGGCTTTTTCGCTGTGCCTTTTTAGTCATGATGGTAGAGTATTGTTTTGATAGAAATATGGTTAAAATTGTGAAATATCTTACCTTTTAAAACAACCAGAAAACATTTAAAAGTTAATATTATACAATTTACTAACTGGTATAATTTTTGGGAAAAAATAACAGGCATTTGAAGAATTTCAAAATCTATTTTTGGGGGATCATTACATTTTTAATTGTTTTAACAAATTTACACATGTATATAATATGGTCATAGACTGAGTAGTGCAGAACAGCTGGACTGCACACCTCCCTTTCTCACCAACCCTAGTCCACTCTTAGAAAGACATTCCCTTATCTGTCTTGCATTCTCCTGGTGACAGCTGTCCTGACTCGAAACAATATTTCATTGTTTCTTTATGAATCATATTTATGCATTATAATACATTTATACTTCTCTGTTCTTATTATACAACTAGGGGCCCGGTGCACAAAAATTTGTGTACTCGGGGTGGAGGGAGTCCCTCAGCCCGGCCTGTGCCCTCTCACAGTCTGGGACCCCTCAGTGGATGTCCTATGATGGCCCCAGTCTGCCAGGCGCCTTTTGTGTGTGTGTGTGTCACCACTGGGGACCTGCCCCCAGCCGCATCTGAGGCTCGGAGCAGTCCTCCTATGTGTGTCTACCTGCTGGGGACCTGCCCCC
>PVJC01055069.1:0-10307 GCA_004026665.1 Murina feae
AGCTGCCAAGCAGGCCGCCAACCCCCTGCCACCTCTTACCTGCTCCCCGGCCCGCCACCTTGCTTTCCCACTTCCTGGTGCCCTGGTACCCTGGTGCCACTTCCAACTGCCAGCATAGGCAGGCAGTTGCAACAGAACCCTTTGGTTTGCTCAAGTTCCGTGGCAGTTGGCCTCCATCTTGGCTGGGTTAATTTGCATACAGCTGCTCTGATTGGCTGGTGGTAACGGTCACATTTGCATGTTTCGCTTTTATTATAGAAGATAGAAATTTAATGACTGTATGCATGCTGAATGTAGAGATCCTAGAGCCTTCTTATCCTACTTGGCTCCCAAAGTCTGGCACCATACCTCCAGGCAGTAAAATATCCTTCTCTGGGGTATCAGACCAGCCCAAGAATAAAGACCTAGAGATGCAGACAGTGGGTGTCTCTCAGAAAAGCTCAAAATCTTCAAAGACTTCTTATATTCAAGAGCTTCCAAAGACATTTCAATTCTCACCTGTTTCATTTTAAGCAAACAACCATGGAAGACAAATCAAAATAGGTTAAAAAAAAAAAAAAAAGCAAACTCTAAAACTTGAAGGTCTAAGACTGTACTTTTCTAACTGGTAGTAGCCACTAACCACGTAAGAGTACTGAGCACTGGAAATGTAGCTGGTCCAAATTGACATGTGCTTTTAATGAAAAGCACCAGATTTTAAAGACTCTAACAATAACAACAACAATAAAAAAAAATAAAATATTTCATTAACAATTTAAAAATATTGATTAGATATACAGATATATTCAATGTTAAATAAAATATTAAAATTAAGTCCACCTGTGTTTTTTTAATATGGCTACTAGAAAATTTAATCTACTCTAATAAAAGAGTAATATTGAAATTGACCGTTTCTCCGGGACGCCTAAGCCACACCCACCAGCAAAGCCATGCCCGCCAGCCAATCAGAGTGGCTGTGTGCAAATTAACCCAGCCAAGATGGAGGCCAACCACCATGGAACTTGATCAAACAGGAGTTTGCGCCAGGAGTAAACTGTCTGGTCAGGCCCGCTGGGCCTCTCTCTGCTCAAGGCAACATAGTTGCAATTATAGAAACCACAGAGCTGAAGCAAACAGGAGGCTTCCATTGCACCAGCGATGGAGAAAAACTGTCTGCCTAGGCCGGCTGGGCCTCTACTAAGGCAACATTGTTTCAATTATAGAAGTCACGGAGCTGAAGCAAACAGGAGGCTTCATTACCTGCCTAGTCTTCGGCTTAAAGCAACAGTGTTTCAATTATAGAAGATAAATAAACTCCAAAAACCTGATTCTAGCCAGCTTTGCTGGAACATTGGGTCAATGAGAGCTGTGGGCAGCCTGAAAGCCTGAAAATGGCCCTCAGCCCCACACCCAGGCTGGCCAGGTACCCCAAACCTGAAGGGACTGTGGGCAGCCTGAAAATGTCCCTCAGCTCCTCACCCAGGCTACCCAGGCACCCCGGTAGGGATCTGAACCTTGAAGGGACTGTGGGCAGCCTGAAAACAGCCCTCAGCCCGTCACCTAGGCTTGCCACACCTCAATGGGTGAGGGTCCACACCGGGGGGCTTGGCCAGCCTGCAAACAGACATCAGCCCCTCACCCAGGCTGGCCAGGCACGCCAGCAGGTGGACATCCCCTGAGGGGTCCCAGACTGCGAGAGGGCATAGATCGGGCTGAGGGACCTCCCGAGTGCACAAATTTTTGTGCAACAGGCCCCTAGTATTATATATGGACTACATTGTATTTATATTGGATAAGGCTAGAGGCTATACAGAAAAGAACTCTTTTTATTTATTAACTTATTTATTTATTTTGAGAGAAAAAAAAAAGAGAGAGAGAAACATCAACCATCGACTTGCTGTTCCATCCATCCACACATTCATTGACTGATGCCTGCATATGCTCTGACCAGAGATTGAACCTTCAATCCTGGCATATCAGGACAATGTTCCAACCAACTGAGCTACCCAACCTAAACAAGAATGTTTTTTTAAAAAGTTATGAATGTCCTGAAGTGGGTAAGATACTGCATTCATTTAAAAAGAAAGAATGTTACAAAAAAAAACCCACAGAGAACCAGAGTTCTTAGAAATTAAAACATGACTTTAGAAATGAAATAGTTTATAGCAGGGGTGAATGAAAAGCTTAGGAAATATCTTAGAAAGTATTAAAAAAAAAGAATAATAGAAAAAAAGTAAGTACAGAAGCAGTATATGTTGTCCAAACATAAGTTCCAGAAAGAAAACAGAGGGGAGAAGTGGGCAATAATATAAAACTTCCAAGAATTAAAGGACAAATAACCAGAATGATGATATACTTCAAAGAGTGCCTGAAACAGATGAAATACACCCACATCAAGGCATACCACTGTGACATTTTAGAATAGGGAGAAAAAGAAGGCTCTACAAGCTTTCAGAGAGAAGAAACAGGCCACACACACAAAGACTCAGGAATGAGAAGGATCTGAGTCTCCAAAGAGAACAAGAAAAATGCCTTCAAAATTCTGAAGAAAATAACTTCCAGCTTAGAATAAATATTATATCCTTCCACATCATCCACACTCTCCAATTCCCATCAAGAAAAGAGATTAAAGACAAATAAGGTTTCAAATATTTACTCTTATTGCTCAAGAGATGGGCATGACTAAAATAGAATAAATCAATACAAAGCACAGAAGACAGGTGTTACCTCACAAAAGAGGGCGGAGACAAAAGGTTCCAGGATGACAGATAAACAGCAGAACTCTGAAGAGGGACATGTTCAGGACTGTGGTTACTATGCTCTCTGTAACTCTTCATTTTCACCAGAGGACAGAGGGCAGCTGGGCTTAGCCAAGGTCATTTTTAACACTTGGCTTCTCATGACAATATACAAATTGTTCCAGCAACCCCTCCATGCGCTGCTCCTTGAAGCCACAAAAGCCACTTATTTCACCCCACACAAGTGTTTTCTTTGGACCTAATCCTATAAGTTGCAATGAGCACAGAAAGAGGAAATACAAAGTAGGTCACTCCTCAACCATCTTCCTGCTGAACTTCCAGAGAACCCAGCTTATAGGATAGCCCTGGATGACACCCCAAGTGTGGTGAACTTCTAGGATACACTCATGATCCTGTCCACTGACCTCCCACAACAGCTACTTTAAAATACTGTGCCAATGAAGGTAAAGCTGGACTATGACCCAGACACTGTTGTTACTGAATCGACCCTTCTTATAACAATGTAATAGTTTTTCCTTACACAGCTAGATTTATGCTTTCTGCCTAGTTTTCTATAACTTAATGATACACTGTTTAGGAATTCACAACAGGTATTAAAACTTAAGAAAGGAGAGGGAGCTATTAACACGGTTAAGAAAGACCACTGGGGTGGGATTACAGACTGCAATGGGAAGGGGCACAAAGAACCCTTTTAAAAGGTGTTGTAGTGTTCTATTTCCTTAAGCTGGGTAATGGGAAATGAGTGTTTTTATTACTACTGGTCTGTAAACTGTACATACATTTTATATACACTTTAATCTATATATTAAGAAAGATATTAATATGGTCTATGTCAATGAACATATGTATGTAGCAAATGAAGTCATCAAAATACAAATCATATTTTTGTTCTTTTCCAGTTAATGTTAGGTTTTAAGTGTAGACTTTACCTGTCGAAGGTATAATTTCAAGACGTCACAGATGTCATGTGCACTAAATTCTGAAATGTCTACCAACTGCATTCCATTTTCCAAAGCCTGACACAGTTTTTCAGTTTTTATTTTGTTTCCACATACACGATAAATTCCCTTGAGAAGAAAGAGGGAAAATATTGCAAAATTCTGCTTTAGAACAAAGGCTAAATGTGGACATTTAAATATCTTTGATGTGCCCACTTCAATTTTTATTAGTACATCAGAAAACAAACAAACAAGACACTTGTGTTAAATAAGGTAATATTTTCCAAATAAATCTGAATAAAATCAGTTCTTATTAAAAACTGAGAGTACTGTTTTCCTTTAAAGTGCTCTTATCATTAGAATAAATCACACAAGCATTTGCTTAAAAATTTTCATTTCAAGAGTTACAACATACCTGTAGACACAAGGCTCTACTTTCAATCTCTGAGGCACATACTTTGAGTATAAAAGGGATGCCATCTGGTTCCTTTTTTGCAACTTGTGTGAATTCTGCTCCAAATAAATGTATTTTCCCCAAAAGTTTTTGATGACCACAAATGATGACTAAATTTTCCAAACACTTTCGGTGACAAACAAGGAGACACTAAGAAAATAATTTAAAACTGGTTAATTTATCTTAAAACTATTCACAACTAGACAAGCTAAAGGTAGAGTGGTAACACAACAAAAATGAGTTTAAAAGGTATTATTTATGGTGTCTGAAATACATTTAATAGCAAATTGAAGTTTAAAATTGTAGAAGGTACATGTGGTTCAACTTATTTACAAAAGTTCCCAATCAGCAAAATTAATTTTTAAAAGTATAAAAAAAAAGCATTAAGGAGCTAATGTAATTCCAGAAAGATCTTACCTCTTCACATTCAACACCTTGGAATACTACAATGCTTTCACAATCCCTACATTTCGTGGGAGATCTCAACTTGCGAAACTTGTGAGTGAGAGCTGCCTTTGACATCAATGTTTTCTTATATGCTCCAAGTGAATTGGGTCCTTGCAATAGAAACAGATTATCATATAAAAATCGTAAGGTGACTTTTTTCCATAAGACAGAATATTTTGAAAAATTTACAATCATTCAGGTTACAAAAAGCTGTTATTTTAAGTCTATAAAATAAAGGATCTAATTTAGAAATCTCTTACAAGGCACACATTTATCAAACATTTTAACGATGAGTAAAAATCACCACTAAACCTGTAAGATACTTCTAAAATAGTACAGCATAATGTTTGCAGAACCAGAAAGTTAACTCTGTTACTAATATGCCCTTTATTAAGCTGGGAAGAGTTTTATATAGGTGGCATTTACATAGAGTTTTTATAAAATGCCCCTTTTATAAAAACTTCAAAGAACACTAGCTATATGAGGTAACAGTGTCATATTCCCACTAAGGATAAAGCTATTCTTAAATCATCATAAAATTATAGCTAATACTAGCTAGTAATATATGAATATCCTGCTAGAGGTCAAATGTTCCATACTGTTTTAGAAAATGATGCCAAAACAGGTATCTAGAGGTTTCAAATATATAAAATTATTTCTAATTCAAGTCATTAAGATAAAGACTTTTTTTTTTGAGAAAAAAAGACTTTTCTTTTATATCCTTCAACATCCACAATTTTCCTTGCCCTCAAAAAGTACACTTGTTTATCTTACCTGCTTAATTCCTTATTCTATTTCTATTGAAGAGGCTTTTTTAGAATTTCTCATGCATGGCAACACTTTTAACAGTTAAAGCACTATATTAGTTTTATGAAAGATCAAAATATCTAGCCTATTTTAGCACCATGCTAATAAATTTCAGATCGAGTAGTTTTGCTTTTTGTATTTGTAACACTGATTAATATATTATCAACCCATACCTCCACATAATTTGTTGGGATATAATGCCTTTTTATTTAATACATAGCAAAGTACAGTAGGTCCTTGGGTTACGTCAGAGATCCGTTCCTATGGCGCAACGTAATTCGATTTTTGCCCTAAGTTGGAACCCATCTACATAAGCACCTATGTCACTCACATGGAGCACATACAAAGCGAAATGAAGTGAAAAAGTAAAAAAAAATTTAAAAGAAAGATAACGATTTCTGACCTTTACTTGCGGTAAATAAATAAAAAACATAAAGCATATATGTACATACATCGAAACAACAGAATTTTTTTTTTAATCAATAAATGGGAGATGGTGACAACCATGAAACGACGTACGTCCGAGTCCGACGTAACCCGAGGACTGTCTATAATTCTTTACATTATAGTATTGTCCTAATATCATGCAGTGCTACTGATTCAACTGGTTTAGTGAGCGCTTGATTCAGTGATATTCAGAGTGTCAATACCAGCTTCTGAAGGGGAAGGTGGCTCTCTTTCGTCCAGGTCATCTGCAGAAGACATGGTTCCACTGGATGGAGTTCGTGGAAGTTTCCGGTGAAAATCTCCTGAAAGGAGTTATGAATACGATTACCTGGCCATGTACTGTAGAATTTTACAAACAGGTAATGACAACATCCTTTTTGTTGTTGTTCCACTTAACTGGTTGCTTCTTGTATGTTGCCCTGATTGGAGATCAGTTCTGCAACCCTGATTTATTATCAGGACAACACTCTAACCAACTGAGCTACCTGGCCAGGGCAAAATGACACCTTTTGAATAACACAGTCATAATATTTATCAGCTACAATGTAAAAAATGTGCTCCCATTCTCAGACTTTGGATACAGGGAATTCTAATACTTATTCAAAAGTAAGCTGAACCAAAGAAAACTGAACCAAAACTGACTTCTTCAGGTAAATGTAAAATTGAGAATCATTCACCTTTCCAAAGAGACCTTAATTGTCAATTTCTGATAGTGTTAAACACTGTAAGCTCTACAAGACAGAAAGTATCTTCTGACAGAGTAGTTGGCACAATAGCAAAGTTGTCATTAAATGCTTATTGAATTAAGCTATAAATGTATACAATGTAATCTAGTTTGTAAAATACATAATCTTTAAATTCAGCAAGATAATAGTAATGTCATATTTATGTGAACAGTGTAACAAGAGAGTAGGAATCAAGAACAATGATTCCTGACAGGGAACTGAGATCCCAAGATGCAAGTTTTGTTCACAAAGGACACAGCTATGTGTATCAAAGCAGGTTCAGAAGCAGCCCAACTAGGCAATGATGTTTATTTTTATTTGCTCCCTGCTGATATTAAAACAGGATTATAGTTAAGAATTAACTTAACTCACAGCCTTAACTATCTAAGGTTCAGAGTTAGAAAGGGCTTTATAAATGATTTAAACCAACAATACCTTCCCCAAAAGATTCCTCTGCATAATATGCTTAAAAGGCAGTCACCTCGTTTTTGCTTTGAATGTGTCCCTAATGATCGAGAAATCATGAGGTCGCATATTCCATTGTTAGAACTATTCTAATTGTAAAATGGCTTCCTTATATTACTGAGCAGAAATCTGCCTCTCTATAAACCATAGTCTTAGGTCATACTTCTCCCTATAAGGAGTAAGCAAAAGAATTCTACACCTTCGTATTTCCAATATTTAAGGATAGCTGCCATGTCCCTAAGTTTCCTCTTTTCTAGGCTAGGCATACCTTATGATAAGTTTCCACAATTTTGTCTAATTTGCATGAAGTCTCATAGGATCCCAAATAATATAGGGTTTTCTCTAAAACAGGTCTTAATTTCTGGGGATTGCTGCAGAACCACACTGTTTTTATAAAACTAATTACAAATATTTGGTTAAATATTTAGGTTCATACCTCCAGAATATCCCTCTGAACACAGTTAGTTTTAAAGGACATAAAGCAAGCCTAAAAATAACATGGAAATTATTTTTAACTTAAAATTCCAAAATTTATTCACATGAATACAATTTCTATAATATGCAGAACACTAAAAAATAATGCCTTGGGCTCTGTGATTAAATCCTATAACGTTATCTCCTGCAGTGCTAAGATCCTAAAGGAAGGCAGGTCGCCAGGAAGTATAGAACTGACACAGTCTCTGGTAGAGGAGTGGAGAAGAAAAAAATGCCCAAGTAAAAATCACCTGGGTTCAAGTGCTACCTTCTCTTGCTAGTTGTAGTATCACCTATAGCATGTTATCCTCTTTGAAGCCACAATAGGAGCTTCCAGACACTTTCTTTGCCTTTCTAAGGAACACGAGATTATCAAAGTACTATAAAGTACATTTATAAAAAATTAATAAGAATAGCACAAGAATTACTGTTAACTATAATGTTCATTACAGCAATTAACTATAAAACAATCCAAAAGATAGAAAATAGTTATGTTCACAGAATAGAATACTATCCAAAGTAGAGTATAAATTAAAGATGGCTACTTACACCGATATGGACATTAAAAAAGACACATGGAAGAAGTAAAGAAAGAGCAGCATGATTCCATCTCTGTATCATTCTGAAGAGGACAAGCCTCAACTAGATACACATACTAAAACATTTGATGCTTTATTCTGGTGGAATAGGGCAAAGTTACCAAGGAGGTGTACACAGGTACCTAATTTACTGATAATGCTCTATTTTATTATTTTTCTTTTAACTGCATACACACACCTCTCTCTATAATTCATTATAAAAATAAGTAGTTGTAAAATATTCCTCAAAAGGAGCATTTTAATCTTTCATTGAGTTTTCACTGCTAGAGTTAAATACTCATATACCTGGACTTATAGATTCTGAATCCAAAGATCTAGACTCACTGCTTCCTCCCGTGCTCTCAGAGTCGCTGAACATCCCAAATGTCCATGACCTTATAAAAGAAGGACCTTTAAAAAAAGAATAAAGTTAAACTTGGCTGCAGATAATTCATAAGGCAAAATACTGATATAGAAAATGAGATAAATCGAGTTTCTTTAATCATAACCAATTTTAAGACAAGCACAGTGTTTAAAACTGTGAATAAGGCTTCATAAAATTACAATTCAAGGCCTAATTTTTAAATTCTAGGGTTGCAACCCATTTAATAATCACATTTAAACAATTTGATCTTTCATAAACTTAGTGCTATCTTTAATGTGAATACCAACCTGTGATATCAGCACTGTTGGAGCATCTGTCCTCATCAATCTTATTAGAATTGTCAGGAAGGCGCACAACGTCCTCTAAAGAATCAGTAGGTCCATATCCAGAAGTGTGGGAACTATTTGTTAATTGCTTAGTTACATTCCTAAGAAGAACCCAAATAAAATTCATCACTGAAGATGACTAATAATAAGCCTAGTTTATTCTGTTTTCAGAAAAATATTAATTTAATGAATGTAGAATAACTTAACTAAATATTAAGAACAAATGATATTATATGGTTCAACTTCCTAAAGAAAGTATGAGTAAAACTTAATCATTTATACTTATTATAGCTGAAATATAGCAAAGAGTAGCAAAAGTAAAGTCAATTCATGTCATGGTTCAACTTTTCTAGTATAATCTCTGTGGAAAATGAAGGTTAAATCTGCATACTATACATTCAAAATAGGTATAACCATGACTTGTCATTCTCAAAGGATTCCTAAATCTCAAAGATCTGACCTCTGGGTCAATTAGAAAGCCTTTTAACTCTTAAATGAGTTACATATTAAGTAATACTTAAAAATTCAGAAAAAAGTAAAGTCAATTCTGCCAATATTACTTTAATAAGATACCACTTTATACCAGAACAGGAACTTAGCAATAAATATTTTATCTCTTGAAAAATATTTAGCTGTATATTCACACGTACCCATCAACTTTTTCTTCTTCCGTCGAATTCGTGGCCCTGACAAACTCACTATACTCTTGGCCTGGGTCATAAAGTTTGGCACTATCACAGAGAGACTGTAAACTGTTCGCGAGGGAGGCAGCCTGTAGTTGTTGCATCTGGAAGAGGTTAACTGTTACCTATGATCACAGAAAAAGACAAAAGTAAAAATAACATGATATACAGAATGCTATGTAAATACACATTTACTTCAAGTGACACCACCAAGGAAAAGGAATAAAGTGAAGCAAACAACATTGAATATCACCGTGAGCATACTATGTTGCCTGACTTTGTGCAAGGTCTAGATTCAGAAAATATAAGTTTTAATCCAATATCTAGGAGCAATCATTTCTAGCAAAATTGGCTTAAACCAAAAAGTTGAAAAACACAACTTTGTGTCCCTTCTGGTTCATAGTTTTGGGAGATAAATGTATTTTTGAGGATCCCCAGCTCTGTACTCAAATGATCTGTCCACAACTGTCTCTACTCTTACATGAAAAGTGTGTGTGTATGTGCACGTGCGCGTGGCGGGGGGGGGGGGGTGATTCTAATCAGAGTACTATTATTTTGATATTAATTTTTCAATCCTATAAAAATAGAAACACTTTATATGTATAATGTATCCTAGAGTACTACATTATTATTTTGAATGTACTCTAATCAAAATACATTAGTCCACTGAGTTTCTACAAATGTGTAAATATACTATCACTAGGGGCCCGGTGCACAAAAATTTGTGCGCTTGGCGAGGGGAGGAAGGGGTCCCTCATCCTGGCCTGTGCCCTCTCACAGTCTGGGACCCCTGGGGGGGATGTCCACCTGCTGGCATGCATGGCCAGCCTGGGTGAGGGG
>PVJC01055070.1:0-10306 GCA_004026665.1 Murina feae
CACTAGAAGCCCTAGGTAACGGCAGAGCTGTAGGAGGAGGGGGAGGAAACCCCCACAGCATCTTCCCACCTCTCAATCCCTGCATCATGACTAAGACAGTCCCGTATTAAGGACCATAAAGTAAATGCATCAACAGGAATTTTCCCAGGACCATGGGCAGAAAAATACTTTTCCCAACTTTTTTCCAAGTTTCATAATTAATAATTCCATCTTGAGGAAACCAAGGACAAACTTCTTGTAGAAAATCTAAAAATCTACTGATTTGTGCCTTCGATAATGCAGCACCTCGAGCTGCCAATATGTTACAAAGTACTTGCACAAATAATTCCTTGCTATTCAGCTGCCCCATAGTTTTTACTCCCGACTGTTACACATCCAATCCACCACCGGTACCTCTTTTCTGACGAGTCCTCTTCAACCGTGGTGACATCTACCTTGCAATCCTAGTGTCTTCAGGTCCCTGTATCGGGCGCCACTTGACGGAACCTGCCGGCATGAACAGGTCCTGAAGGTAAGGAGGTGAGTCTGAGAAAAAAGACAGACGCAAAAAAGATGGGGGTCAGGAGGACTCCGTCTCTGCTCAGTCGGCAGAGAGAAGCGCTTCTTTATTTGCAGCTACAATCTTTTATACAGCAATTCGGGGCGTACAGCCAAGTTCTTGAAGTCATCCCTAGTCTCTATCTCCTTCAAGGATGAGCTGCCTTTCCCTTGTCCTATTCCTCATATGCCAGAAAACATTTCTCAGAAAATGTACCGTACCACAAGTTCTTCTAATCTAGATTCTAATCAATTGTTTGTGCTTGCACACATATACAGGGTTTCCTTGCAGGGGTGACTGTCCTTGTGTCACCTCTTGGATGACCAGGCCTCCTGCTTGGACAAAGAAAAGACTTGGGCCTAGACCCGGTTCTTCTCCTTGACTCAAGCTGGAGTTTTACAGCCCCCTACAGGCAATCACTTGTCAAGACCCCGAAAGACGGCAGAGTGGTTTGCGCATGATGTGAGAAGTGTGTGGAAACCAGCAGAGAGCACACTACACTACAATGTTAGAAACTCCTGGGAATTCTGTCACTAGGAACAGTGCCATGGAGAAAGTAGTTAGGCTGCAGGGAAATCACTTCACAGTGCGAGGGAGGCTATGGAAAGTTCTCTAGTTCAATACGGGGAAAACACCTCAAATAGAGCAGTAAGAACACCATAGCAGTGTGATGAAACACTGAGAATTCACTAAAATGAGCAAAATTGATTGGACATTGGAAACCAATTGTACATCACAGCTCTCTTTGCATATATTGTGAAAAGGTGTCTGTTCAATTCGGGTAAATCCCTGCAGTAGAGCAGTGAGCACACCACAGCACAGTGTCAGAAACCAATAGGAAATGCTTGAAAAGAAGTAGCCACTCATACCACATAATTGGAAAACAAGTAAAGGTGATTTTGGAACACGAGGAAAGATGTAGGAATGTGTTTATACAATGAGGGGAACTGCCTTACATAGCGCAGGTGCCGAACCTTAGCACAGTGTTAGGAACCGTGAGGACTCACTTGAAAGAAGATCTCAACAGTAATAAAGAGTTGGGAATCCCTAGTAACAATCAGGAAAGACTGAAAGAAAGTGTAGTGTACCATGTGAGAAAATCCCTTGTCAAGTACACAAAGCATACTTTAGCACCTTCATAGCCACCCTGTAGGAAATCACTGAAAGGCAACAGTGCATTGAACAAAATACTGAGGTAACTCATGAATGATTTCTCAGTGTAACGAAAGAGTACAGCAAGGCATTTTTAATCTGCAGGAAAAAAAAAAACAACAACCCTGAAATACAGCAGTAAGAGCACTCTCTAGCAGTTTGAGAAACCACTAAGGATGCTCTCAAAAGGAACAGGACACTGAAATAGAAGACAAGTGTCAATCACTTCCTTCTTACTGTTAGGTAAGATCGTAGAAAGGTGTTTATGTAATCCGGGTTAATGCCTGACATATAAGAGAAAGCACACTCTGTGCCTCAACACAGTGTTGAAAACAACTGGGAACTCCAGGAAAAGAAGTAGTTATTTATACCAAATAGTGTGCAAACCAGTGGAAATCACTTGGGAAAATGGGGAAAGAGTGTAGAAATGGGTTTGACAATGAGGGAAATCAGTGCTTAAGAGCAGTTAGCACCTTACAGCACACTGTTGGAAACACTCTGAAATCACGAATCCGAAAAGGGAGAAAATCACTTTGCTATGGGAGGGAAGAGTTTAGAAATATGTTCATGCAAAGGGAAATGCCTTACATAGAGCAGTTAATAGCAGCAGAGCTCAGGCTCAGATCCCCTGAGAGTTCGCTGGGAGGCGAAATTAAAAAGATGATATAATAAACACTGGGATGACGGTTGGAAATCACTTCTAATAATCAGGTAACAGTGCAGAAGGATGTTTGTAGAATTCGAGAAATCCATGGCAAAGTGCAGAGAGCGCAGTATACCACAGTTTTAGAAAACAATGGGAAATCCCAGAACAGGACTGATCAAGTAGATTGACTAGTCAGGAAATACTTCTCTAAGGGAGGAAGGAGGATAGAACCTTTTTGTACCATGCAGGTACAGACATGAATTGCAGCAGGAAGCTGCTGAATTGCAGCTGTAAGCACACTCTGGCAGTGAGACAAACCACTGAGACTTCAATGAACAGCCCCGTGAAAGTGAGTGAAATGGAGAACAAGGAAAATCAGTGCTCGCTCACTCTAAAGAAAAGTGTAGAGAGTTTTGAGTACCATGCAAGCAAATCACTGGCATAGACCAGTAAGTGCACTATACCAGAGTTTTGGAAACAACTAAGAAGGCCCTGAAAGAATCAGTTCCTATTTCAAGTAGTATGAAAACAAGTGAAAATCACTGTGGAACTTGAGGAAAGAGAAGAGCAAGGCTTTTGACAATGTGGGGGACGCAGTCCTTAAGCACAGTAAGCACATTATCTTTAAACTTTGAATTCAGTGTAAGGCAACAGTAAACTGGACTGAATGGTTTGAACACTGGAGAAAATCGATTCTCAATGGGAGAAGACAAGGTAGAGAAATGTTTACACACATTGCAAATGCCTTCCATAGTGCAGTAATGACACCAAGGCACACTGTTAGAAACCCCTGAGGATTCACTGGAAAGCCTAATTGAACTGGAATAAATAGTTGGAAATCACTTGGAAACATCAGGCAAGAGTGCAAGAAAGGTCTGGGTCCAAAGTGAGAAAACGCCTGGTAAAATGCAGAAAGCACATTATGGCCCAGTTTTAGAAACTCAATAGGAAATCACTGCAGAGCTGCAGAAAACTGGACAACATAGAAAACAGATAGAAATTTCTTGTCACTTGTTGGGAGCTGACCTGAATGCAGGGGTCCCATATGAGAGTAGCTTTCTAAAAGCTGATCTCCATGCAGGGGTCTCATATGAGCGTAGCCTTCTTAAAGTTCACCTGAGTGCAGGGGTCTCATGTGGCCATAGCTCTCTAAGTCCCCTCTTCACTATTAATTAAACTTACTGACTGCTGACCTTTTGTTTAGGTGCTTGTCTAGAAATACCATAGGACAGTCAAGAGACTATTGTGCCTAATATAGCAGGACAGTCAAGAGACTGCTGACTCCCAGTCCAGAGTCTGCTAATACTGTGAGAAAAAGAAGTGGGCAGGAGGGGTATGAGGAAGTTGGCAGGATGAGAAGTTTAGAAGAAACGGTGTGTGGTTAAATTGCTGTGCTTGCCAAAATCATGTATACAGTAACTTCCTTAATTATGCTGGGTAAATATGAGCTTTACAATGAACTCTGGGATGCAGTCTTGAACTGTAGTCCCCGACACCATCTGTTGTCTCTTGTGTTTTTCTTAGCCTCACCCCCTTTCAGGTACCCGTATAGTGCCAGTAGGTACAGGCGGGTGGTGTCCGAACAGGGACCTGAAAACCTGGGACAATGGTACAGGACACTGCCCCTGGAAGTTGTGGACATCAGGAATTAAGGTAAGGAGAGCAGTTAGGTTTAGAATCGGGAGTAAGAAATTATGGGGCAAGGAAATAGCAGAGAGCTGTATGTACAAGTCCTTAAGAATATGCTTCCCTCTAGAGGCACTAAAGTAGGGCAAAATCAAATAGAATTTTTTTTTACAATTTATAGAGGAAATTTGCCCTTGCTTCCCTGAAGAAGGGTCTGTAAATTTGGAAACTTGGTCCAAGGTTGGTAAAAAATTACAAGATTATTATTCTGCCCATGGACCACAAAAGGTTCCTGTAGATTCTTCTCTTTCTGGAACTTAATTAGGGACTGTTTAGATCCTAGGCATGAAGGACATAAATAGAGTGAGCCAGTGAAAAACAAGAGTCCTTTGTGTCCAGACATAGCTCAATTGTCAGAAGTAACACCCACGGCTCCTCCAATAGAATTATTATCCCCTGAGGAAGAGAGTTCAGACAAAGAGCAGGAAGAGATGGTTCTGTTAACAAGGGAAGAAGATCTTCATTATGATGATCCCTTTGATGGTCTAGATCCTCTAGATCAAGAAGCTTTAGATGAGGCTGCTGCTCGATATCATGAAGATGATGACATATTCATGGTTAAGACCAGGAAAACAGTTATACATAATAATGCAGAAGCTACATGTGAGCAGCTAAAAGAAGAGATCTGTCAATTAAGGAAGTTTATAGTTGACTTGTCAGATCAAATAACGCAAAAGGATTTTAAGCCTTTAACTGTACCTTTGCCTTTGACAGTAACACCATCGCAAACACCTTCAGTGGTGGCTGGCCTTGATCCTCCTTTGATTGGTGTTCTAGATAGAACTCCAGTTATAGCTGCGATACAGGACGACCCTAAATTAAAGCCATTAAGGGTTCCCCCACAGCCCAATAAGGAGTTTCCATGGGTTCCTGGGTCCTCTCCCTTAGAGATGTTTCTAAGAAAAGCAGCAGACAGATATGAGGATTTGGAAGGTTTTCAAATGTTATACCTATTTTTGAACAACAAGATGCAAATGGTCAAGCACAAAGAATGCATCAGCCTATCCCTTTTAAACAGTTAAAGGCATTAAAAGTAGCTTTTTCTCAGTATGGTCCTACAGCACCTTTTACTGAGGCTTTGTTGGATGGTATCTCCACAGATGCTCTCCCTCCAAATGATTGGAAAAGCATAGCTGGAGCTTGTTTAGGAGGAGGTGATTATTTACTGTGGAAATCTGAGTTTGTAGAGTAATGTCAAACAACTGCTGAATTTAATAGAGGACAGAATATTCCTATTACCTTTGAAATGCTTGCTGAGGAAGGTCAATATAGTGGCCTCAATAATCAGCTACAATTTAATCCTGCAGTTTATGCTGAAACCAATGCTACTGCATTAAAAGCATGGAGAAAGTTGCCATCAAGTGGCAGACAAACACAGTATTTATCAAAAATTAGGCAAGGACCAGATGAACCATTTCAGGACTTTGTCCACAGATTATTAGAAACGGGAGGCAAATCGCTAGGTGATGGAGAGTCAGGTATGTTATTGATAAACAATTAGCCTTTGAGAATGCTAACTCTGTTTGTCAAGTGGCCCTAAAACCTTTTAGAAAGAAGGATAGTCTTTCTGACTATGTTAGACTTTGTTCTTATATTGGGCTATCCTATGTACAAGGCTTAACTTTAGCCACAACAATGCAAGCAAAAACAGTAAAGGAGGTGTTATTCCAGCAACAAAAGAAAACGGGGCAAAGAATGTCAGGGCCACCTGGAAGTTGTTTCGCATGTGGTCAAAAGGGACATCAGGCAAAACAATGTCCTACTCGTCAGAATCAGCAGCAAGGAAATTCTCAGCCAGGAATATGTCCCAGATGTCAGAAAGGGAGACATTGGGCTAAAGATTGCAGATCAAAAACAGACAAACAGGGAAATAATTTACCTCCACTGCAGGGAAACTGGAGATGGGGCCAGCCCCATGCCCTGCAACAATGTTATGGGGCACTGCAGGGACAGTCCCTGCAGATAGACAGTCAGAGAAACGGGGGAAATCCGTTTGTGAACTGTTCAGAGCAACCCCAGGCAGCGCAGGACTGGACCTCATTTCCTCCGCCTACACAGTATTAACACCTGAAATGGGGATGCAAGCTCTGTCTACTGCAGTGTGTGGTCCGTTACCTCCAGACACAACAGGATTAATATTAGGGAGAAGAAGTACTACCATGAAAGGTCTATTAGTGGCTCCAGGCATAGTAGATGAGGACTATACTGGGGAAATAAAAATAATGGCACATGCACCTAATAGCATTACTGTAATTAATGCAGAACAAAGAATTGCACAACTGATTCTTATTCCTGTAGTAAAGGAGGTCAAATTAGAACACAACAAACCAGAGGTAATCAAGGTTTTGGGTCTTCAGATGTATATTGGATACAAAGCATTAAACAGTGAAGTCCGGAAATGACTTTAAAAATAAATGGAAAGACTTTCCAGGGAATTTTAGTTAAAGGGGCAGATGTATCAGTAATATCTGAAAAACACTGGCCAAGCGTTGGGCCAAAAAACCTGCAATAACTACTTTACAAGGCATCGGGCAAACTAACTGTTCTCAACAAAGTAGTTTTATGTTACAGTGGCAGGATGATGAGGGACATCAAGGAAAGTTTCAACTTTATGTTCTACCTGATTTGCCTGTTAATCTCTGAGGAAGAGATGTGATGCAACAGATGGGAGTTTATCTTGATAGTCCAAGTCCTGTTGTTACAAGGCAAATGTTAAAGCAAGGTCTTTTACCCAAACAGGGGCGGGGAAAACAAGGTCAAGGGATCATTCAACCCTAACAGCCTAAAATGCGCCCACCTCGAACTGGGCTAGGGTATTTTTAGGAGAAGCTTTTGATTCTCCTGCAACCCATGCTGATGCTATTCAATGGAAATCTGAGGACCCTATCTGGGTTGATCAATGGCCCCTTAATCAGGAAAATCTTACAGCTGCCGAACAACTGGTGCAGGAACAGTTGGATAGTGGCCATATTGAACCTTCCAATTTACCTTGGAATTCACCAATATTTGTCATTAAGAAAAAATCTGGGAAATGGAGGTTGTTACAAGACCTCAGGAAACTAAATGAGACAATGGAGCTAATGGGGGCTTTACAACCAGGCTTGCCCTCACCAATGGCTATTCCTCAGAATACTTACAAAATTATTATTGATTTGAAGGACTGTTTTTATACTATTCCTTTGGCACCTCAAGATTGTAAAAGATTTGCCTTTAGCATGCCATCTACTAATTACAAAGAACCTATGGGAAGATATCAATGGCGAGTACTACCACAGGTCATGGCCAACAGTCCAACTTTATGTCAAAAATTTGTAGCCCAAGCATTGAACTCAACCAGAAAGAGATTTTCTAGTGTGTACATAATTCATTACATGGGTGATATTTTATTGGCTCATCCTGATGAAGGACAGTTACTGGCTGCATTTGCTACTATAAAGAAAGGTCTTCAAAGGCAGCGATTAGTAATTGCTTCAGAAAAATTAAAACAAAAACCTCCATATTATTGCTTAGGATATCAATTGCAGAAACATCATTTTACTTGTCAAAAGGTATAGTTGAGAAAGGATAACTTAAAAACCTTAAATGATTTTCAGAAATTATTAGGAGACATTAATTGGATTCGTCCTTATCTTAAACTTACTACAGGGGAGTTAAAGCCATTGTTTGATATTGTTAGAGGAGATCCTGACCCAACTTCGCTTAGGACATTGACAGATGGAGGTCAAATTGCACTCAGCAAAGTTGAAGAAGCTATTTCTTCACTGTGGTTGCATTTAGCTGTGTCTCCTCAAAGGGTTCTCATTCCATATCATGAGTCAATTGCCATCCTTATACATATGGCCCTCACTGAATCATGTCAACTGTTAGGAAAAGACCCACATTTTATTTGTCTACCTTACTCTAAACAGCAGCTAGATTGGTTGTTTCAGCATAGTGACTCTTGGGCTATATCGCTGGCTAACTATAAGTGTAAGCTCCGTAACCACTATCCCAAAGACAAATTATTACAATTTGCTAGTATTCATCAATTCATTTTTCCCATGAGGGTAGCCAAGGACCCTCTGCCTAATGCAATATTGCTTTTTACTGATGGGTCCTGTAATGGTACTGCAGCCTATACTATCAATTGAGTCACTACCTATTGGCAAACAGGATGCCATTCAGCCCAGGAGGTAGAATTAAATGCTGTACTTTTAGCTATAACCAAATTGGGTACCAGAGAATGTAACTTATGTTCAGATAGTCAGTATGTGGTAAGAGCACTACAATTGATTGAGACAGTATCATTTATTGGGACTAGTAATTCTATAGTACAAGGACTATTTCAAGCCATTCAAAAAGAAATCAGATACAGAGATCATAAATGCTATTTTGGTCATATTCGTGCTCATTCTGGATTACCTGGGCCTCTAACATCAGGAAATGAAAAAGCTGATGAGGCTACTAGAATATTTTTTACTCAAGAACAGTTAGCTGAACAATCTCATGCCTTACATCATCAAAATAGTAATAGTTTTAGACTTCAATTTAAGATTACCTGTGAAGCTGCTTGACAAATAGTCCAGCAATGTCCCATCTCTCCTACAACTTTGTCTATACCACATCTAGGTGTTAATCCTAGAGGCATTCTACCTAATCACTTGTGGCAGATGGATGTTACTCATATAGCTAACTTTGGCAAACTTAAATATGTGGAAACTTATTCTGGTTTTTCCTAATGGCCTCCCCAAAATATGGAGAAGCTAGTAAACATTGTATTGAACATTGTCTTAAATGTTTTGCAGTCATGGGGCAGCCCAAAATTACAAAAACAGACAATGGCCCAGGATATACTGGAAAAAAATTTCAGAACTTTTGTTCCCAATTAGGTATTCAACATAAAACAGGTATTCCTTATAATCCTCAAGACAAGGCAAGGAGAAAGGGCTCATAGCACCTTAAAACAGCAACTGAAAAAAATAAAGAAGGGGGAGTTATACCCTCTGACACCTCAGAATTATCTAAGTCATGCTTTGTGTATATTAAATTTTTTAATTCTGGATACTCAAGGGTATTCTGCAGCAGAGAGATTCTGGCACCCCGGAGAAGAATCCCCTCAGGCACTTGTAAAATGGAAGGATCCACTTAAAGGTCAATGGTATGGACCCGATCCTGTACTAATCTGGGGACGAGGGCATGTTTGTGTTTTTCCCCAGAATGCGGAAGATTCAAGGTGGCTCCCGGAGAGGCTGGTCTTCCAGACCGGAACAATCATTAGAGAAAAGAATACAGAAGATGCAGATTGATGATGAGGATGAACTACACCCAGGCACCTCCACTACCCTGAGGGCGAATATCCCGACTTGGGGACAGATGAAGAGACTAACTCGAGAAGCACAGCCAGTAGGGGCTTCTACAGGGGAATGTCCTACCCCAACAACCATGTTGTTGGCAATAATGACATTATTATCCATGCAGTCATCCTTGGTGGAGGCCACTGTCTATTGGGCTTATGTTCCTGATCCACCTATGTTGCACCCAGTGGGATGCTGGGAAAAATGGTTCCTGTTTATACTAACAGTAATTGGGCTATGGGAGTTTCCTCTAGTACTCATATCTCACCTGTATACCCCGTTAATTTTTCTTATCAAGGTCAGTCCTCGGAACTTCCCATTTGCTTTTCCAGACAGGAGGGAGTACAAGATGTATCTTTTTGAATACAACTATGAAAACTTCTAATATTCACAGAATTTACTTTGACATACTGGTGAATGGATCTACATACAGAGTTTCTGGAGGAGAAAGTATTGTCAGATGGACAATAACTATGCTCAGATTGGCAGATGCTAACACTTCTGATAGTTCCCAAGGAATGCCTTCAAATTTAAGGATTTGTGACCCAGAAAAGAAGAATCATACCTGTCAACCTAAATGGACTCTATGCAGAGGAGGAATAGGTACCTCCCGGCCCATCAGTGGTGACTTTGGATCGTTAATAGATTGGAGCCCTTACAGAAGGAATTTAACTGGATTTCCGGTTGGTACTACACATTCATCAGTAACTGAAGGACTGTGGACAATGGGAAAGGGGGAATTGCAAACTGACTTATGGAGATTGGTTGTAGCCATGGGGGATAATGACACCATTCAAGATGAAAGGGGGAATATAGCGCTTTTTAGCGGAATCACAATTCAGTACAAACAGGTGCAAGCATGTGTTCCTGAACCTTTTGCATTATTGATTGGGCCTATTATTATTACTAAATCAGAAAATGAATACTTGTTAGAATGTTTAAACTGTAAAC
>PVJC01055071.1:0-10303 GCA_004026665.1 Murina feae
TAATGACCAGTTGTTCAGTTGTTCCACTGTTTGGTCTATTTGCATATTAGGATTTTATATATATAGATGTAAATATTTACATACATAAAAGATGTAGGAACAGAATTACTGGGTTGAACTACTTGTGCGTGTTCAATTTTACAAGCTATTGCTAAATTGTTTTCCTGAGTGGTTGTACTAATTACATCTCCAATTGAAGAGTATAAAAGTTTTGTTGCTAGCCTTTCTTGCCAATACTTTGATATTCTCAAGTATTGAAATCTGGTAGTTGTTTTCACTTAGGAGATTCACACTAACTTTTGAGGCTTATTTGTCCAAGTTCTCAAAGACTGAAAAGCAATTCTCAAAAACAAATCAAACCTGTTTTGATTTGGGCTTGCAGTTTCTCCTTGGGGTCAGTCACGCTGGCATGGTGGCTTTCCAGTAAAACACTTAACAAGCTATGCATAGCGTGTCCTGCTGAGCCTAATGCTCAGACCTTCAAAGAAGAGGCCATATCAGCCTGGACAAGTGAGCAGCAGACTGCATTAGGAAATAGGAAGCTGGGGCAACACCCTGGTTCTGCAGCTTTGCAGGGCATACATATAAGTCACGTCACCTCCCGGCATCCCATCTGCTCACTAGGCATAATGGAGCTGACCTTCCCCGCTGCCCTGCCGTGAGGATGGAATCCTGTTGTGGAACACTTTGAAGTCTTTGGATGAAAAGCACTGCAGAAGCGCCAAGTGTGATTTTTACCCGTGCCAGCAACACTAGAAGACAGCATAAAAATAGGAAGCAAAGAAAATTTCATTTTACAAAAGCTTCAGTGAGAAAATTGGCTGGTCAGAATGTCATTCCTTGTTTTCGGTTCACATAGATGTTGGCTTTTATAAAATTAAAAAGAAAAAGTACACATTTTTGTCTTTGCCTTTGATCATCACTATCCCTGTGACATTAGGTGAGCCACTGATGCAGAAGGAAGATTAATACCTTAGGAGACTCTATGTAATCAGTTCTTTGCAGTTACCACCCACACTTATTTCTCATAACAAGGCACCAAAACCATAAAGTCTAGGGGAGATGTTACAGGTTGAGGCGTGGGGAGGGTCTAAGCCTCGACATTTTCACATCATAAAATCCTTCAGTTAAAAGGGAGACCTGGCCTCACTCAGATGCCCTCCGATAACTATTCTGCCTTTACTATAGGAGCATGAGGAATGCAGATATAAAATCTCACGGGGGTCCTTGCAACAACCGCTGATATATCAGGAACCTCAAAATAAAGTGAGTCATGTCGACTAATGTGAAGGTTCACCTAAAAATGACTTAGCCATAATTTGGGATGCCTCTGCCCATTTTGGTATAATGCTGTAAGTGATTGTGATGAGCTGTAATCACCTTTACTTATGAACTGAATGGGTTGAGGAGACAGTTCCAAACCACAGAAAAGATGTTTCAAACCTGAATTTGACACCCGATAGATACGACACTCAAAGAGTTCAGAATAGGAACTTTTGATTCTTTTGCCACGTCTTTACCATCTCAGTTTTTTACACCGGAGTTTTAAAAAGTCAGCCCCTCTGTAGGGTGGTTTGGCTGTTGCGCCCCACTGAGCAGTTGAGAAAGTAAAAGGTAAGGAGGTGTAGCCATGGGAGCAAAGGGGGATGTGAGTGACAGGAGTCCACCCACAGCAACTGTTCCATGAAGCTATGATTCATATTATAATCAACTCCTAATTTCCACCCAGGAAGGCAAAACTACTGAACACTACTGAAATGTTTTGTTCTGAAGTTTGAGGGGGTCCTCACAGTGTTTTGTGGAATAATTTGTATTCTAATTGGCCTAATTAAAGTATAGCTATAGAATGGGCACGGTGTGAATCCAGTAGAAATATTCTCCATCAGGAAATACTCTTTAGAGAAAAAAATGTCCACTGTAGCACACAGTCATGTAGCAATCTCTATTTAGTCTAGCAAGTGACCTCACGAGAAGGGTCATTCCCCTGGAATTTCTATTGCTTCACTGAAGAAATAAGTTGAAAAGTGGAAATCTAACCTGCTGACAGTTTCTTTAGCTACCCATATCTAATGATTGACTTGATTGATTTCATAATTTAAATTGACAGATTATTTATGTGAATTGCAATGCTAAGGTCTCTGTTCCTTAAAAAAAAAAAAATGGAACTAAGAATTTTCCATAGTCAGGCTAAAATTCTGTTCCCACTTTCAAAATTCTCATTTATATAATACAAATTTTAACAATGCTAGGGTAGTGGATTACTCTGTAGCGCTAAAATATTGTGTTAAGACAACAAAGCACACTAGGGAAGTAATGGCATGTTAAGTAAAAAAGAAATATCTAGTTATATCTACATCATGGTTTTAGTATATAAATTATTCATATAAGAGAACAGATCAGAAATGGAGTATGGAAAATGGAAACAGAAGGTTGGTTAAAATGGTGGAATTATGAGAATCCTCCCATTTTTTTTTCAGTTTTCCATGAACACTCTTCAATATTGTTGTGTAATAAGCACAGTTGCAAAGTATGTAATGAGGATCAGGAGGAGATATGCCATGGAAGTACTAATGGGTGAGCTGCCAGCACCTCCCTTGCACCGGCCCTGTGCATGCCTGATAGCTCAGAGTTGTAGCTCATTCCAGGTGGGGAGAGGAGCCCAGTTATAATCTGAAACATTTCCATGTCAGCATTTCTAGTAAATCACTTGAAGCAATCTCAGAAGAAAGGGCCTAATTCTCTAGCACTCCTCTAACTTGTCATGATCTATTTTCTCATTCTAAGTAAATAGTCATGCCTAGTTTTATATCTGTAATTCTGAATTCTTTTTCTTAAAAAGGACTCCCATAATTATGTAAGCTTCATACCTCACGAAGTCTGAAGATGCCATTGATGTGGTGGGTCACAGAACACCAGCTGAGTAATGTGAAGGGTGAAGCCTACCATCCCTGATTTTTCCAGTAACCATTGAGTGTTACACAAACTGCTGTTCTTCTGGAGGTTTGTTGACTCCCTGTTTCACCTCTGTCTCCTAATAAGCTACTCTCCGTTCTTGATCACAAGAAAAGCAGCTGGAAATACTAGTTCAGAAGCTCAGGGTTGTCAGGGACCTACCTTAGGGTCATGGCCAGCCACTCCTCTTCTGCTTGGCTCTCCTCTTCAAGGCTTCTGGACCTGGGCTCCAGCTGTTGCCTGAGGCCACCCAATGGGAAGGACTTTCCTTGTGTGGAGTAAAAACCTGCCACTATTGGCTTGCTCTGTGTCAATGGTTCAGTACATGCCTAACCTTTCATATGATAGCTGCAGAGGCAAGTGATAAAAAACCTGAGTGGTGCCTCCACTTTCTTACTGGGGATGCTGAGGAATTTTAATCCAGTGTTTAATTTAATCTCACAGTAAAATCTCTGAGGCACTAGGTGCTATTATTAGTATTTCTAGCACCACCAGATATAGCAAATAAACTAGAGAATGCCCAGTTAAATTTAAATTTCACATAAAACAAATAATCTGTAATAATAAAAGCATAATATGCTAATTAGACCAGATGTCCTTCTGGACATCCTTCCAGATGACCTTCCAATGAAGCTGGGGCTGCAAGGGAAACCCAGGTTCTGGGTGCCTGCCAGCGGCCAGAGGGAAGCTTGGATCCCAGCTGCTGGCAGCTGGAGGGAATCCTGGGTCCGGGTGCCAGAAGAAAGCTGGTGCTGGCAGCCAGGGGAAGGAAGGCCTACTTTTGCACAAATTTTGTGCATCGGGCCTCTAGATTTAATATAAATGTGTCCCCCCACCCCCAAATGTGAAGTTACCCTGTCCTGGAGAAGAGCTGCTCCCTGGCAGCCCTGGATTATGCCCATCTGGGCGCTGAGGGAACCAATGCTCAGAACCTGGCAAGGAGCCGGAATCCAAGCCCAGGTCTGTGATTTAAAACTCAATCTTCTCCTTCACCATATAATGCAATTTTATAATACCTCCCTCTAGACCAAGCCAAACATGGAGCTAATTTGTTCCTAGAGACAAACTACCAAAGTTATAAAACAAACAAAAACACAAATAAACAAAAATAACCCGAACATACTCTCAGCTAAGAGAAAATGGTTCATTGGTAGACGCTCAACCAGGAAACTTCTGGTCCATTTGTTTAACACTGTAAGCAGAATTCCTGGTGAGGATGTAGTCTGGAGTGCACCCTGGAGGTGGGAGGTGACCCTGAGAAAGAAACTAGCACAATGGGCTGAAAGCCTCTTCCCTTAAGCAAGCTGCTCTCAAAGGCCCCCTGGTCAGGGCAGTGACGGGAAAGGGGTCTGGGACCCTGATGCCGGCCTTGCCACCCGGGTGTCACTGGAACCTGATGTCCTAATCATATTTCCCCGTCACCTCTCAGCACTGATTTACTTTCGTCTCCCATTCCACATGCTGCCGACCTAATTGCCTGCCTAATTGCCAAAACTAATTGCTATGACATTCATTGTTCCTCTCTTCTCTGGCTGGAGTGAAGGCAGGTGGCTCCTGTGAAGGCGAGGATGGAATTATTCCTGGGTTGCCGTGGGGACAGGGTGTTTCAGAGTGAGGGCCAGCGATTGTTTCTCTTGTGGAGGTGGACCACCAGCTTCCTCACTCCAGAGACGACAGTAACTCTTGGCAGATGTTCACCTTCTCCTGGCTTGAGATGGGGTTTCATGAACTAGTTGGGGTCCCTTAAAGTTGTGCTCCACAGAAGTCACTCTCCCATTTAGGGGTTAGAATTAGATTTACTGATTAAAAAATGGAGACCCAGAGAGATGCTCCTGCTTCTCGCTGGCCGCAGAGCTCGTTAGTGGCAGAGCTCGACCTGGTGCTCTTTTTTCCAAATCACAGCGGATGATTTCCACTGCATTGCACGGCAATGGCTGCAGTTACACTAATTCCCCTTACATTTCTTTATAGATTTTTTTAAAATATATTTTTATTATTGATAGTATTAGAGCTATCTCCCATACCCTCCTCTTTCCCCCCTCCTCTCAGTCCCCAGGTCTTCACTACCCTATTGCCCATGTCCTTGGGCTATACATATAAGTATATAAGTTCTTTGGTTTATCTTTACTCATCTCCCCAACCCCACACCAAGGTATGTCAGTCTGTTCCATGCCTCCATGCTTTGGGTCTTATTTTGTTAAAACAATGCCAAGTGATATTTCCTTATTGGTAGCTAGAAAAGCAATCCTATATAATAAAAGCCTAATATGCAAATTGTTCCTTTGACCTGGAGTTAGACCGTTCACTATGACATGTGCTGATCACCAGGGGGTGGTGCAGAACATGGCAGGCATTGGCGACATGCTGCGACCTATTTTTTTAAAAATTATTTTAAAAATATATTTTATTGATTTCTTACAGAGAGGAAGGGAGAGGGATAGAGAATTAGAAACATCAATGAGAGCAAAACATCGATCAGCTGCCTCCTGCACACTCCCTACTGGGGATGTGCCCACAACCAAGGTAACATGCCCTTGACCAGAATCAAATCTGGGACTCTTGAGTCCGAAGGCTGACGCTCTATCCACTGAGCCAAACCAGTCAGGGCAATGCTGCAACCTCTTGCCAGCTACCTGGGGGCACAGGTGATGGGAATGGAGGTGCGGTGAGAATGCAGGGTGCCTGCTGAGTCCACTCTCACTCCCCCTGCTACCTTCCCCCAGGATGCCAGGTCTTGTGCATGGTGTAGCCCCTGAGCTCAGTTTCTGGGTGCCTTCCAGGAGTCTGCCCTGCACCTGCATAGCTTCTTCTGGGTGAGCTGGGCTGCGGCCACCAGGACCACAGGGGCTGGTCAGGCTCCCTGTGAGTTCCCACAGGAGCTGATCTTTGAGGCCAGCTGGGAGAGAGTGTGCTGCCTGCCCATCTTCTGTGTAGAGTCTCTGGGTGGCCCAGAGGCCCACGCTGTCCCCAGCCCGTGGTATCCAGCCAGACTCACTGCATCTCTTCATGGGGACTTGGGCACTGTGACTAAGGCGGGGGGGGGGGCACAAGGACTCCCAAGGGCCCAGGTGCTGCCCAGGGCCCAGTGGTCAGCTGAGACCTGCTCTTTCATGCTAGACGCTTGCGCTTTGATCACCGGCCAGACCTAGGGATCACACCCATGCACAAACTTCGTGCAGCAGGCCTCTAGTCTTTAATATTTATTGAGTTATTACAGCTGTCAAGCCTTTTCCAGATATCACCTCATTTAATCCTCAATAATGGCAGCCTGAGCAGATGTTATCAGTATTCTTATTTTACATATGGGGAAACTGAGACAGAAGGTGGGTAATAACTTGTCCAGGTTTGAAGTTAAAGCCCATATTGTGGCCAATGCAAGGTCATGTACAGACAGCTTCTGAATTTTGATACATGAAAGAACTTCTAAAATAGACTGGAAGTTGGCATTGGAGCAGCTTGAAACTAATCAACAAGGTTAAGAAATTATTATTATTTTAAAATATGTTATTATTTATTTTAGAGAAAGAGGAAAGGAGAGGGATAGAGGGAAACATCTATCGGCTGTCTCCTGCCAACCCCCTACTGGGGATCGAACCTGCAACCAGGGCATGTGCCCTGTCCAGAATCGAACCAGTGACCTTTTGGTTCACTGGTAGATGGTCAACCACTAAGCCACACTGGTTGGACTAGGCAAATTATTATGCAAATTCCTGTTGTTGAGCAAGGAGTCACTATATTCCCCTTCCTCCACACTGCTGTGGTTAACACAGATGGACTGCAGTCCTCATGGAATTCAGGAGTTCCTGGCACCTAACAGGCAGTGGAAAAGACAGCAAATGCACTGGGAGCCAGAGGCCTGAGGCTAGGTTCTGGATCTGCCCCTAGCTAGCCCTGTGGCCGAGGTTGCCTCAGTTTCTTCTTCTGTGAAATGCAGGGATTAGACACTGAAGATAGCTGCCCGTCTATGCATCTCAGATGACATGTCCAAGATGAACACACACAATGGCAGAGGCTTGTGGTGATCTTCAGGACTGCTCTGCAGTGACTGCAAATAAAAGTCTTATTGTCTAGTTCGCGATCTTTCCCCCCTCAGTGACAGGAAGAATAATAAAAGCAATGGCACTATTGTGTGAAAGAAGAGTTTTTTCATCCAGAAGAAAACTATGACATACACAATAGCAAACCATTTGGCAGCGGAGAAGATAATTAATGGTAAAATTATTAAACAGGATAAAAGTGAATAATGATAAGGGAGAAGAACTAAGGGTTTGTTTGTGGGGTTTTTTGTGGTATGTGTGTTTTAATACTCACCCGAGGATTTTCCCCCCATTGATTTACAGAGTGGAAGGGAGGGAAAGAGACACGGAGGGAAACATCCATTGGTTGCCTCTCTCATATGCCCAGGGATGGAGCCTGCAACTGAGGTACAGGGCCCTTAACCAGAATCCAGCCCTGGATCCTTCAGTCTGTGGGTTGATGCTCTCACCACTGAGCCAAACCAGCCAGGGCAGAACCAAGGGTTTTAAAATGACGATTAAAAAAAGTTTTGAACTTTTATTTGCTAAAAAAGAGAGCACTGTAAGGTAATTAATGTACAAAAAGAAAGAACTATTTCAAATTATTTTAAAAAGGAAGTCCCAGACATAATTCAAAGAACATGGCGGCTGGTGGGAGAAAACAATAATTAATTTATCTGAGGAATAAAAGTTATCTTTATGAAAAACAGAGATTATGAAATACTGTCACTAAATCTTTTTTAATACTTCTGAGTAATTTCATGATGCCTCTGTGAACTTTCAATTTCTAAATGCTTGTTTGGGGGAAGGGTGGTAAAGCATAAATAAAAATTTTTTTTAATTTTCATGGTGTGGACTTTATAGTGGAAACCTTCTTAGGATGCACCCTGGAGGCCTCTGAACTAGAGGATAAAATTTGGGCCCCAATCTGCTCCTTCCTGCTGGGTGGCCTTGGGCAAGCCCCAGCCCCTCTCAGGGCCCCAGGGTCCTCCTCTCTGCATGAAGTCAGTGGGACTGAATACTTGTGACCCCTATTCTATATGTTCGCATTTCTAATTGTAGAGCATGGTAAAAAAAAAATTTGCGGTCACTAGCTTATTTGCTACTAGACACTAGGGTATAACCCAGAAAACCTATTTTTGAAATTATGAGTGTTGGGTTTAGTGAAAATGTTCACTAGAATCATTCGGACTTGTTCCCCTGTCAGAAATTTGTCAGAACAAAGAAGTGAATGCAGCTCTTCTTCCTCCTTCATTTCCTATTTTGTTTTTGTTCATGGGCGTGTGCATGTTTCTATGAAAAACCGCAGTAGCAAGCCAGTGGGAAAAGCACCTGCATAATTCAGTGTGGCAGTCACTACATTTTTTTCCCCAGAGCCCCCTCCCTGTGCTGCTCTGTGTTGGGGACACAGTGTGTTCCCGGAGGTCACCCTGAGCCAAGTTAGGGCTTCAGCTGCAGGCTGGGAGTGACACAGAGCAACTGGCTTATGCTGAGATGTGAGCCTCTGCCTATCAAAAGGAGACACTTGTCAGGGAAGTTTCACTGAAGCAGGAAAATAAAGGTTGAGGGCTCTGGGCTGTTTCACCACCAGCCTCCCCCATTCTTGTAGGATGACAATGCCAGGAAGCAAACCAAGAAAGCCACAACTGTGAACACTGGCCCACTGAGATAATGAGCCATTGAGATCGCTCAGAGGCAGAGGCCAGAGGGGCTAGGAGGCAGCGATAGGCAGGGCACTGGGGGATAGGAGAGGCTGGGCCCAGTGGTCTGGTGCCCCTTCTCATTTCAAATATCTGACCTAAGATCTGCATGTGTGTGGGAGGATGGGGGGGAGGGGAGGGTGGCTGGCTGGGTGTGACTGGAAGGGAAAGCGTGGAGAAAGGGAGAGGAAAGAGAGCAATAAACCATGACAGGATAATAAGCATCTGAAATATTTAATTACTACAAAACGTGCGGAGGCTTTGTCTATGGCCACATTTTCCAAACTGCAGGTTGTGCCTCAGCAGTTGGCTGTGAAATCAATGTGGTCTTGCAGGGTTCTTAACCTGGGGTCCATGTACACACCTCTCCTCCGCTCAGAGACCCAGGGGTAGGATTATACTTCAATATAATCCTATGAATTTTGTTTTATGTATTTAAAAATGTAGGACTGTAATCCTGTGATTTTTCTTAAATTTCATTTTATTCATTTAAAAATATCACGCCAAGATAGGATCCATAAGATTCACTGCATTGAATAGAAATGGTGCATACATACAAAAGGGTAATGCTGGTCATGACCTAGGATAACTCACCCCTGGTCATGACCAGCATTTCAGAAAAGTTATTATCGATAAGATTAAAAGGAAACATTAAAAAATTGAGCTCCACAAGTATTTTGTGAACTTCGTTTCAGACAAACAAATATGTGTGTACAGGTAAATATATGTATATTTGTGTATGTATATATATTTATACATGCACACATTTATTTTGATGGAGTCAACAGACCTCCCGAAGTTCCCCGTTGCTCAACCACTCTTTTCCCAACCGACCAATAGGGATGCAGAGGAAATGACCCAAGTCTGACTGCATCCTGCCCCCTTTGCACAACCAACCCTGACCCTTCCCTCGACCAATCACACACTACCCTACCCACCAACTCCCAGCCCAATAAAAGCCCCCGTCCTCCTGTAAGCCGGGGTCTTCCTCCTAGCCCCGCCACTGCGTTGGCGGGCTTGTGACGGAGCCCCGAGTCGACTCGAGTATAGTAAAGGTTCTTTTGTTTTTACATCGGAACGGACTCCCTCGTGGTTCTTGGGGATTGCAACACCTGGGCATTGCATTGGATATTTATGCACAACATTTGGGGGCTCGTCCGGGATCCCCAAGACCTCCGAGGGATCCCCGAACCAGAGAGCCTGATTAACCGCGGTATGCATCTTGTATGTCTTGTCCGTCCGTCTTTTTGTGTGAATTTTGTGTTTGTGTGAACTCATTCCTTGGTTATGCTTGATAGAACTTAGGCGAGACATCACTGGTAAATAAGTTACAGCAAGCTGGAAGCTAGAAGATGTTCTATGCTTCCCAGAACGGATCGGACGTGACCTTCCACGAATTTGGAGAGACAGGAATTCCTCTCCAGGATTTCAGACTAGAGAGAAGGGCTTGCCTCTGTAGGGTCTGAAACGAGACGGTTGCTCCGTTCCACGGAGTTGGAGATTTACTGTTTCTGTGTTTTATGGAGATTTAACTGGTCTATTTGGTTTACTGAGTGTTTCTGAAACTTCTGCTGTTTTTCTGTGAAGTAAACGCGCCGGTGTAGAGGTGTTTCCTTGTGGTTAATTCGCACTGCC
>PVJC01055072.1:0-10303 GCA_004026665.1 Murina feae
TTTATTTCAGTCAGTGTACGCTTAATTTCTAGTTGGCCCTTTATCATATCCTTGAGGGTCTCATTAGATTCATTGAGGAGCTGACTAAATTTATCGGCGGTCTCACTAAATTTATCGGCAGTCTCTAGAAATTTCTTGAAAAACCTAATAACCGTGGTTTTGAACTCTATATCCTGTCGTTTTCTTTCCTCCATTTCTGACATTTGTGGCCTGTTTCTTTGTCTCCGCATTTTGGCTGCGTCCCTTTTTTAGTTAGGCGATCAGTGAGAGGAGTTAACCTCTAAGCCACTTGGTTATGAGAGTCAGCTGTGTCTACAGTGGGAGAACTTCTGTGCTGGAGACACCCTTATGGGGCAAGAGTTGTTTCAGTGGGGCTTTTGTGATCACTGCATCTGCCCTGAGTGTGTTCCTTGTGGATCTGTTTTGTTTAGGTTAGTCCCACTCTGGCCACTGGGTGGGGCTGGCTCCTGTATCTTTAAGGAGGTGTTGAGTTAGCCTTTGCCTTAGGCTACTCAGCCTTTTATCTGCAAAAGCCTCTGACACAGCTTGGGAGGGGCGGGGCCTCGGGGAATTTGCAGGGCAGGGCGGAGCAAATAGCTATGGCACTTCTCAGCCCTGCACTGAGAGACACCAGGTCTCTGTGTCCCGCGGTAATTGCTGCAAGCAACGCTGAGAGAAACCAGCTTTGGATTTCCTCCCGGTGCCAGTCAGTTCCCCTTCTCCGGGCGTCTGGGTCCTCAGAAACTCGCCTGGAACTGGAGTTCAGAGCCGCTGGGAACTTGTGGCTCTCTCCATTTTGGAAAAGAACCGCGGCCTCCGGCACCAGCCCTTTCCCCGAGCCCCGTGCGCGCGCCTCCGTACCTCTGTACTTTGCTTCCGCTGCTCCTCTGAGTCTCAGACTCTTTTCTAGTTGTAGGATTTTCACTCAGCCAGCCTTCCTGTGGGTGTGAGTGGTGTCCGTGTGTTCTTTTCGTGGTTTTTCTGAAATAGTTTTTCACGGCTGCATTTACGGTGTTTACCTTATGCCGCCATCTTGCTGTCCTCCAAAATTAGATATTTTCTAATTTTTATAGTGGCTCCTTTTTATTATCCTAATGATCATATACATATATTTTTTAATTTTAATTTTTAATCCTCACCTGAGGATATTTTTCCATTGATTTTCAGAGAGAGTGGAAGTGAGAGGGAAAGACAGAAATGTCAATGTGAGAGAAACACATCAATTGGTCACTTCCTACATGAGCCCAGACCAGGGCCCGGGCTGGGGAGGAGCCTGCAACCAAGGTACCCTGCAATCAAGGTACATGCCCTTGACCGGAATCAAACCAGGGACCCTTCAGTCTGCAGAACGACGCTTGTTCACTCAGCCAAACTGGCCAGGGCCTAATGATCATATTTTTCAATAGAACTGATACCATTTAGGTAAAAGTAATGCTCTCTTTTAATTAGCTCACCTAAACCCAAGATAAAGTAGGATGTGGATGGCCTTGGTAATTCATTTATTTCTTAAACCTTACCCAAGGATATTTTTACCATTGCTTTTGTATATTTTCATTTTTCTACCGTTATTTATAAGAACATAACTCCTCTCCTAACACAAAACAAACACACCCCCAAGGAGCATCTCATTAAAAACAGCAGCAATAGAACTAGGGGACAGCAGGATCTTGTTTCACTCCAGTCTGTGTGCCTGGCTCAAGAATTCCACTGCTTTTGAGAAAGTGGAACGGGGGGTGGAAAAGGGGAGAGAGAAACATCAATTGGGTGCCTCATGTAGGCGCCCCGACCGGGGACATGGGTTCAAACCTGCAACCCAGGTACCTGCCCTTG
The DNA here is from genome assembly GCA_004026665.1 of Murina feae. NCBI lineage: Eukaryota > Metazoa > Chordata > Mammalia > Chiroptera > Vespertilionidae > Murina > Murina feae. The sequence continues at coordinate 1,831 of PVJC01055072.1, forward strand.
ACTGGGAATCGAATGTGGGCCAATGCTCTAACCACTGACCCCATTGGCCAGGGCAGAAACTCATTTCGTTACTCTGGTCCTTGGTGTCCTTAGAGGAAGAATAAGAAGGGGTCGATTAACTGGCTTTGAGTAATCCTTCTGGTTGAACAAGCCGACTGTGACTGGAAAGACCTCCTGACCTGTGAAGGCACCAATTACTCAGCAACAGAGAGCATGTTCACACAGGAGATGCCCTTTCCCATAGGGGCGCGCACTCACATTGACGCCTGCAGCATGTGCGATGGCAAGTCCCGTGCTCTGGGCCAGCTGGACTGCCTGGCTGGGTGATAGGGGATTTGTCTGATCCTCTCCCAATGACTAGCTTCCTTCTCCCTGATCACTTCCTATCAAGAAAGGGGCTGAGGACAGGCACTTGTGCTCATTTTCAAGAATGACTGTCTTTCTGATGAATACGATGCCACAGTGTTCCTCCTCATCCTGCTGCTGGTTCTCTCCTGAGTCCTGCCTTCTGACAGTTGAGGAGCCCTCAGGGGTGGAGGGTCAGGACCCCATGCCGCCTATAAACCAGACTCAGTGCCAGTCCCCTCTGTTTCGGTCTTGGGCTGGGGCTTGTGGACCCCACACGTCACAGAGTTGCTGCCATCCTTTTTGTAGTTCACTGGTTTTCATGTAGAAAGCAGAGAGTGCTTTCTTTGGCCCTTGGGGTGAGATTTTCCATCACATTCTGCAGAGGCAGCATTCCTGTTTGCTTCTGCTCTTTGTCTTGCTGCTTCTTGTGCGGGTAGCAGTTTTGGCTTCCAGAACCAGTTTCCACACAGATGCTCAGTTGCTCTGTGTGTGGGATACCAGGTTGGAAGCCAGCACACAGTGCTTCTTTGCAGACATATGGGGATTGATTTCTAAGCCACACAAAGGTATTAATTTTTGTAAATCATGAGCAATCCATCCCCTGGCATTTGAGTAAGTTGGCTTCAATTTGTTTAAAATAGAAAATAAACACCCAGCCAAATGCAAACAAGTGCAGATGCAGCCACCATCTTGCTGTCTAGCTGTTGGTTCCGGGAGGTGTCCGCCGAGGGGAAGCTGTGTGCTGGCTCTTGTGTTTATTAAGAGACAGGATCTTGGCTTCAGCTAAATGTCACTCACTAATTGGCAGAGCATGGGACCCTACAAACCACAGGTACCTGAGGTTAAGAGAGATTCTGTGATTCACTATAAAAAGCTCTCATTGACCCAGGCAGCCAGGAGACTAGCAGGGGACGGTATCCTAACCCTAAGGGAACAGTCTCTGTTTCTAAGCCCTGTGGGAGCAATGCCTTTCCAGGCAGCACAGCCAGCAGGTCAGCTGAGACTAGGGTGCTGCAACTGCCCCCACAGGTAGCTGAGAAACCTGGCAGGGCTCCAGCGGGTGGCTGGAAGGACGATCAGTGCTGCCCAAAAGGCATCTAGGGACAGGGGCCTTCCCACACAGCGGGGTCCCCCTACCACTTAGTGCACGTCACATCTCTTCAGGACTAACCTCTGTACCCACCTCTCGCATCTGAAACGCAGTATGGAACCTCACTACCTATAGAACCTGGTCAGGGTCTGAAAGTTCCACGCATGCTCGCCAATGCCCTCTGCTGATAACCGCAAACAGGAGTCACTCACAAGTCTTGGCTATGGTCTCCAAAGAATCCAAAAGAGACTGGCTTCTTGAACTGAGATGTTCTTCAGACTTCTCCACGGATGTCTGCAACTAAGAAACCCAACATTAAGAAAAAAAATTCACAGATTGTTACTAACTTGGGGAATTGTCATTTAATGATAAAAGTTGTTAATATATTGCTATTCTACATGAATTAAAGTCCAAACAACATAATGATTAAATTTCTTAAAGTGTAAGATGTTCTTTGAAAAGTAGCTGTACTTACCTTGTGAAGGCTTTCTCTGACATGGGAAATGAAGCTGTATAGAGTCTCGCTAGAATAGGAGAGAGAGGAGAAAATACACGCTGGTGAAATGCTGAAACAGAACTGATTCCCTGAAATGGCAGGCATCACCTGTGCAACAGGACACTAGCTGTTGGTGAGAGCTGGAGCCTGAGCCCGAGAAGCTTCCGTGTCCAGCCAAGGAAGGAGAACATAGACTTTTCGTGACCATTTCCAAGGCAAACCACTTTTCTTTTTAAAATTCATTCTATATGTATCTTAAATGAGGTTACATTTTAGCAGCTTAAGTAGTTACCACAGTAGAACAGACAGGCTTGTACAGTTACATGCCACATAACTACATTTTAGTCAGGGATGAATACATGTACATCTGAGGTCCCATTAGACAATGGAACTGAAAAATTCCTATCACCTAGCTGACTCCTAACTCCTGGACACATCTTAATCTAATGACTATTATTTTTACTGTAATAGTCAAAATAATAGAATGAGGAATTAGGGAGACAATTCTGGGAACAATATTCATTTCTTCTTTTATATATATTTTATTGATTTTTTACAGAGAGGAAGAGAGAGGGATAGTTAGAAACATCGATAAGAGAAACATTGATCAGCTGCCTCCTGCACACCTCCTACTGGGGATGTGCCCGCAACCAAGGTACATGCCCTTGACCAGAATCAAACCTAGGACCTTTCAGTCCGCAGGCTGACACTTTATCCACTGAGCCAAACCAGTTAGGGCTCATTTCTTCTTTTAAAAAATATTTTTTTATTGATTTCAGAAAGAAAAAGAGAGGGAGAGGGAGATAGAAAGGTTAATGATGAGAGAGAATCATTGATCAGCTGCCTCCTGCACATCCCACACTGGGGATTGAGATAGCAATCCAGGCTGTGCCCCAACCAGGAATCGAACTGTGACCTCCTGATTCATAGGTCAACGCTGACTCACTGAGCCATGCCTGCTGGACAATATTCATTTCTAATGGAAAAGAAATTACCACAATTATTCCTCAAATAATTCCTGCTTTTGAAAAGATTCAGATATGTGTCAAACTACAGCTGGAAGGCTCGGGAGGGTTGCGGGGGAGTTAAGAGATCAACTGAAGGACTTGTATGCATGCATATAAGCATAATCAATGGACACAAGACACGGAGGGGGGGTCTAGGGGAGGAGAGGGAAGGTCAAGGGGAAAAAATGGAGACTTATGTAACACACTTTGTAATACATTAATAAAACAAAATTTAAAAATAAATTAAAAAATAAAAAAAATAAAAATAAAAATTTTAAAAAAGATTCAGATATGGATTGTCATTTAAACATTTTACAGCATTTGTTCCTTTAATCTACATAAGCTAATCTAATAAAAGAGTAATATGAAAATTAACCATCACTCTGACACACCTAAGCCACACCCACCGGCCAATCAGAGAGGCTGTATGCAAATTAACCCAACCAAGATGGCGGCCAGCAGCCACGGAGCTAGAGCAAACAAGGAGGCTTCTGTTGAACCAGCGATGGAGTTAAAACTACCTGCCTAGGCTGGCTGGGGCTCTGCTCAAGGCAACAATGTTTCAATTATAGAAGCCACAGACCTGAAGCAAACAGGAGGCTTCGTTGTCTGACTAGGCCTCCACTCAAGGCAACAAAGTTTCAATTATAGAAGATAAACCCCAGAAACCTGATTCTAGCCAGCCTTACTGGGACGTTGGGTCAATAGGAGCTGTGGGCAGCCTGAAAACGGCTCTCATCCCCTCTCCCAGGCTGGCCAGGCAACCCAGGCTGGCCAGGTCCCAGTAGGGACCTGAACCCTGAAGGCACTGTGGGCAGCCTGAAAACGACCCTCAGCCCCTCAAACAGGCTGGCTATACCCCCATAGAGGGTCTCCAGTGGGGGGCTTGGCCAGTCTGCAAACAGCCATCAGCCCCTCACCCAGGCTGTCCAGACATGCCAGCAGGTGAACATCCCCTGAGGGGTCCCAGACTGCAAGAGGGCACAGGTTGGGCTGAGGGACCCCCCCGAGTGCACAAATTTTTGTGCACTGGGCCCCTAGTAGAAATATAAATAACAATTTTCAAACCCCAATAGGACAACCCTTCATACCAAATCTTTTCATGTTCCACCAGACTGACTTTGAAAGGAGAATTTAATAGAGCCATTTGGAAATCTACAAACCATATGTGGTGGGTTTTTTTCATGAAAGAGACTGGTATATTACCAATATAAAAGTATTAAAAATATCTAAAATCCTATAGAATAAAAGAGTAATATGCAAATTGACCATCACTCCAACACACAAGATGTCCGCCCCTATGTGGTCAAAGATGGCCACCCCCATGTGGACACAAGATGGCTGGCAGGGGAGGGCAGTTGTGGGTAATCAGGCCAGCAGGGGAGGGCAGTTGGGAGGTACCAGGCCTGAAAGGGAGGGCAGTTGGGGGCGACCAAGCCTGCAGGGGAGGGCAGTTAAGGGAGGAACCAGAACTGCATGAGAGGCTAGTTAGGGGCAACCAGGCTTGCAGGGGAGGACAGTTAGCGGCAATTGGACCAGCAGGGGAGCAGTTAGGCATTGATCAGGCTGGCAGGAGAGTGGTTAGGGACAATCAGGCAGGCAAGCAGGCAAGCAGTTGGGAGCCAGCAGTCCTGGATTATGAGAGGGATCCCAGATTGGGGAGGGTGCAGGCTGGGCTGAGGGACACTTCCCCCCTGTGTGCATGAATTTCATGCACTGGGCCTCTAGTATATATACATTAAAAATAAAAAGGTAATTTAATCAAGGGTGTTAAGAATAGAATGTTATTAAAATATTAGAGGCCCCGTGCCTGAGATTCGTGCACTTGCGGGGAGGGGTCCCCTCAGCCTGGCCTGCGGCCTCTCGCAGTCTCGGAGCCCTTGGGGGATGTCCGACTGATGAAGTAGTCAGGCCTGCAGGTCTAAGCCATCAGTCGGACACCCTTAGTGCTGCTGCGGAGGTAGAAGAGGCTCCCGCCACCACTGCTGTGCTTGCCAGCTGTGAGCCCAGCTTCTGGCTAAGCAGTGCTCCCCCTGTGGGAGCGCATTGACCACCAGGGGCAAGCTCCTGCATTGAGCGTCTGTCCCCTGGTGGTCAGTGCATATCATAGTGACCTGTTGTTCTGCCATTGGGTCGATTTGCATATTAGCTTTTTATTATCTAGGATAAAAGTAGAGAATTAGGGTACCTAGAAATACAACAGAAATTAAAGAAATACAAGAGTTAGAAACATAATAGAAGTAGAGATAAAAATATGATAGAAATAGCTAAGGAAAGATGATAGAAAATAGAACAAAAGACAAAGAGATAGGTGTTTTTAAAAATATATTTTATTGATTTTTTACAGAGAGGAAGGGAAAGGGATAGAGTTAGAAACATTGATGAGAGAGAAGCATCAATCAGAGAAGCATCAATCAGCTGCCTCCTGCACACCCCCAACTGGGGATGTGCCTACAACCAAGGTACATACCCTTGACTGGAATTGAACCTGGGACCCTTGAGTTCACAGGCCGATGCTCTATCCAGTGAGCCAAACCAGCTAGGGCTGGAAAATAGTTTTTAAAAGTTAGAGGATCAATGCAGGAGATCCAACACATATCCAACATTGGAAATACAAAAGAAAGAAGAGTGAAAATAGAGAGGTTTTTCAGAAATATAATAAAAATCTCCAGAACTGAAAGACCTAAGTTTATAGGTCAAAAGGAACTACCCATGCCCAGGGATTATGACATGTCACATTAAAACAAATTACTGAAAAATTTCCAAATTCTATGGATAATGAGAATGTCTTAAGGACTTCCAGAAAGAAAAAAGACATACACAGGATCAAGGATCAGAATGGCATTGGATTTTAAAAAGCAACATTTAAAGCAAGAGGGCAAGGAAGCAATGCTTTAGAAATGCTGAGGAAAAAGAATTTCCAGTTTGGAATTTTATATCCAGCCCAATTTGCCATGAACTGTGAGGGGGAAAATAAAGAATTTCAGATAGCCCTAGCTGGTTTGGCTCAGTGGATAGAGTGTTGGCATGAGGACTGAAGGGTCCCAGGTTCAATTCTGGTCAAGGGCACGTACCTGGGTTGCGGGCTCGATCCCCAGTTGGGGGCATGTATGAGGCAGCCAGTCCATGATTCTCTCTCATCGCTGATGTTTCTATCTCTTTTATCTCTATCTCCCTCTCCCTTCCTCTCTGAAATACACACACACACACATATATGAAGAAAATAAAAAGAACTTTAGATACACAACTTCTCAAAAAATTGTTTAGGTGCCATGTACTGTTGTCAGAAAGTTTCTGAAATATATGCTTCACCAAACCCAAGGAGTAAACCAAGAAAAAAGCGGACATAGACTCCAAGTCAGAGGATCAATCCAACTCAGATAACAGCTGCACTACAGACTGAGATTAAAATTAGGAAGGATGCCTCTGAGAAGAAAACGACACTGAAAGAATTTCTAATGCGTTTAAATATGTAGCAAGAAGCTTTTTCAGTTTGGCTGCAGCATTTGGGAATAGACTTACGATTCCTACATAGAAAACTAAGCAAAAACGAAAAGGCAATTTTGAACATTAGGAAAATGTAATCATAGTTTACATAATTTTCCCGGGCCATCTAGAGTGATTACAGAGTGATAAGCATATAAAGATTGAAAAGGGATTTAACTAAAAATGTTTCTATAGCTATATTGGATTTTGTTTTTGCCAGAATTCATTAAAATTATGATTTTTATGTCTATCATATAAATCAGCATCTTAAGCTTGAATGTTTCCATTTGGTTCATGGGAGAGGGCTCCAGGGTGGTTAAAAGGATGACTAGTGGTTTCAGAGAGAGGCTCAGGCAAAAGCCAGACACCAGAGGATGCAGACGAGTCCCTCAATGGCCTCTGGCTCTAAGGCTCCTGGTGCTAGAGGAGCAGCCATTCTTTAAAAAACAAACCTTGATTGTTGAAAGTATTACAGATAGCCTTCCTTTGTTTTCCGCATTTACCCTGCACTGAGGAGGAGCCTTTTGAAGGGATAACTCCCTGCCCAGCCTGGAAGCCTGCAGAGATTAGTAAGGTGCCGCCCATTTTCTTGATGAGTTTCACCTCCTCACCCAGGAAGCGGTTCTCCAGGAAGTCAGAGCTGAGAGCCTGTGTGGGTAGAATCCAGCACCTGCAGCTCCAATAGGGCCTGGTTTGGGTTCTCTATGTTGGCTTCTATGGCGTCCTGACTTTTGCCCACTCATCTTGGAAAGGCTTCAGAACGCCCTTGGAAGAGAATGCAGCCACCATGCTGGCTTTTCATCTTTAAGAGACACTGGACACCCTCATGCTTCTTCTCGGCCAACTCGTGGAAGTGGCCCACACTCTCCAGAACCGACACAGTCGAAATAGAAGCCCAGAGAGAGGTAGGTGGAGGAGGCCCCAGAGGCAGGTTGACCAGGCGGTTGACCACAACCTCCACTTCAGTGGAATAATTATGAGTTTGGGAGCTCATGGTTGTTTGGCAATAGGGAGCTAAGGTGAAAAAAACAGTATTGGCTGGTCTCAGAGGATGAGGATGGCTGAGATGGTTGGAAAAGAGGTTGGAGGGTGATCAGAGGCTGGAAGAAAGGGTGGCCCTGGGTCTGTTCCATCCACTGTGGAAGCAAGAAGCAGGTCCAGGGGACTGGCAAGGGCACACTGCCTTGAATTGCTTTTAATAGAAATTCTCCAGAGTCCTCATCATTTACTTTCTCTATATAAATACTATATACATTTTTTGCCATCTTGTAAATAATTGTTAACAGAAATTCATTTCACTACAAAAAATAGAGGAAATGAAACAGAGAGAAAGAAGGAAGGGAAGGAAGGCCAGAAGAAAGGAAAGAAAGAAGGAAATACCAAGTAGGACTCAATGTTTCAAGAATATTTTTTCAGTTCAGAAATAGCAAACAAAATATAACTCAAAGGCCCAGAGGACAAAAAAAGTAAGACTGATCTCTCTGAAGCAGTAAGAGGGTAAAGCACCCTGCCCATCTATAGCCTTGAGGGGTCTCTGAGAAGCCCCTAGGGTGCTAGAGCCTGGATTCCCAGAGGAAAGAAGCATATATAATTTTCCTGGGCCATCTGTCAAAGTTCTGGGAAATGTCTATCAACAGAATTGAAGTCTTCAAGTAGAGCATTTTGGTTTTCTAACTAAAGGAAGATAGTATATAGTATAACAATACTTGAATCCAAGATGGCGGCATAAGGTAAACACCGTAAATGCAGCCGTGAAAAACTATTTCAGAATATCCACGAAAAGAAAACACACACACCACTCACACCCACAGGAAGGCTGGCTGAGTGAAAATTCTACAACTAGAAAGAGTCTGAGACTCAGAGGAGTGGCGGAAGCAAAGTACAGAGGTACGGAGGCGCGCGCACGGGGCTCGGGGAGAGGGCTGGCGCCGGAGGACGCGGTTCTTTTTCAAACCGGAGGGTACCACAAGCTCCCGGCAGCTCTGAACTCCAGTTCCAGGCGAGTTTCTGAGGACCCAGACGCACGCACACCCAGAGAAGGGGAAC
>PVJC01055073.1:0-10299 GCA_004026665.1 Murina feae
GGCTTTAGCAGCCTCCGTGCGTGTGTGTCCTGGAACCCACCCAGACCCATCGCAGCCCCTCCGCCAGCTGATCCCGCTTCCCCCGCGATGGGCCTGAGTGGGGTCGCTCTGAGGCTTAGCAGCCTGCGTGCCTGTGCCTCGGGACCCACCCAGGCCAATCACAGTCTCTGGACCAGCCGGCCGCCCCCGGGGCTGCGATGGGCCTGGGTGCGTGTGTGCCTTGGGACCCACCCAGGCCGATCACAGTCCCTGGGCCGGCTGGTCGCCCCCGCTGCGATGGGCCTGAGTGGGTAGCTCCGAGGCTTAGCAGCCTCCGTTCGTGTGTTGCCTGGGACCCATCCAGGCCCATCAAAGCCCCGGGGCTGGCTGGCTGCTCCCTCCCTCGGCTGCCACCTCTATTTGCGGCAGAGGCTGCAGTCTGTGGCTTCTTCCCGGCTCCCGCCTCCGCCATCTTGACTGGACTATTTTGCATACAGTCCCTCTGATTGGCTGGTGGGCGTGGCTTACCCTGTCCCGAAGAAACGGTTAATTTTACTATTTCCCTTTTATTAGTTTAGATGAACTGGATGGAGTACTCTAGGTACTTCACTGAAGTAGAATCATAAAATATTTGTCCTTTTAAACTGGCTTATTTCACTTGGCATAATATCTTCAAGTTCATCTATGTTGTAGTGTATTAGAATGTCCTTTTTTAAAGGTTGAATATTCCACTGTATGTATATACCACATTTTAACTATCTATCTATGAACACTTGGGCTGCTTCCACATTTTGCTACAGTGACTAATGCTACTATGAACATGAGTATACATATATTTGAGTTTCTGGTTTCAATTCTTTTAGGTATATATCTAAAAGCAGAATTGCTGGATCATATGGTAATTCCATGTTTAATTTTTTAAGGAACTGTTTTTTTACAGTGGTTGTATCATTTTACTTTGATAATAGCCACTCCAGTGGATGTGAAGTAGTGACTGATCACCTTTTTAAAAAGTACACACTAGCCCTGATCGGTGTGGCTCAGTTGTTTGGAGCATCATCCCATGAACTGCACAGGAAGGTCTCAGGTTTGATTCCCAGTCGGGGCACATACATACCTAGGTTGCAGGTTTGATCCTGTCAGGTGCATACAGAAGGCAACCACAACCAATCTATGTTCTCTCTTACACTCTCCCTTACCCTTGCTCTAAAACCAATAAGCATATCCTTAGGTGAGGATTAAAAAAGAAAAGTGCACACTAGTGTGACACTTACCTGCTTGATTTCTCGTAACAGATCTGCATCTATGTAATATCTTTCCTCAGATTTGACTGCTCCAAAATGATTCTGCATCCTGATTTGGGACATCAGTTCATTTAGTCGGCCCTAAAAATAAGACTTAGTCAAATTAAACTGCTAACAACAGCAGCTGCTTTTAAAAGAGAATGTTTCCTTTTAAAAGGATGGTTACTACTCTATTAAAGGTGTCTAATTTTCCTGTACACTATTTGAAATGTTAACACAAGCCAAAAACACCATGATTAAGAGTCTACTTTAGAAAGGAAGTTTTGATTAAACAAATACTTTTAAAAAAACTAAGTATACGAAAGTCCTATTTTTAAAGACCAATACTGTTTTTCTGTACATCCACCTGAAACAAATTCTACCTTTATAACTAGTGGCCCGGTGCATGAAAATCGTGCACATTGAAAGGGAATTAGAGGAAACACTTCAACATTGCTATTTGCCCTTTCTCTATAATAGAGTGTCAAAGATGAAAGAAAATTAGTAAAATGTATATGAAAATCTCCCTCCTGTCAGAGTCTGGGGCACGCCGCAGGACCCAGAGTCAAGTCCCCACCCAGCCGCATGTGCCTCGAAATTGCATGAGACCCAGACCCGGCCGGCCTCACCCCTGTCAAGCCCCGTAGGGTGGGGGGTGCAGCCTCAAGACCTGCAGCCTCAGGACCCCCAGCCCCGGCGTGAGGGCGTGATCATTTGCATATTAGCTCTTTATTATACAGGATTATATAGAAAAGCATAATATGCTAATTAGACTGGACAGCCAAACAACCTTCTGGATGTCATTCCGGACATCCTTCTGGATGAAGCCTTGGTGGCAGGGGCCAAGGCAGAGGTGGTTAGGGGCGATCAGGCAGGCAGGCAGAAGGGTTAGGAGCCAGTGGTCCCAGATTTTGAGAGGGGTCCTGGATTGGGAGAGGGTGCAGGCCAGGCTGAGGGAACCCCTGCCCTCCCCCCATGCACGAATTTGGTGCACCGGGCCTCTAGTAGTTGTGTAAGTGCTTACCTTAAACTGAGTAGGTGCATTTAGTTCACACTGAATTGTATCTAGCTGAACTCGCAACTGCTCTTCATCAGCTTGGATGGCATATCCACTCTTCCTCTGAATTTCCTGTTTGATTAGGACCTATACAAAGAAAACCCACTAATACAAATAGAATCATTTCTTTTCAGTTATGCAAGTAATTTTATTACAATCAGTTGTTGGAAGAATTCAGCCAAATAATATACTAACAATATAGTGTAAATCTTAAAGATTTGAATCATGTTTGTCCATTTATATTAGTCAAGTTACATTAGTACATTGTTTTCAATGGCCATAATTTTTCATGCACTAACCAGTAATTTATTTAATTCTCCTATTGAGGAGCATATATTTTGTTTCTAGATTTGACACTGTTAACAATGCTGTAATCAACACTTTTGTGTGTGTGTATATATATATATATATATATATTTACTGATATAGACCCCAAGAATGTGTAGGGTTTGAAAATACTTATTTTCAGCCCTGGCTGGTTTGGCATGGTGGACAGAGCATCAGCCTGCAGACAAGGGGGTCTTGGGTTCAATTCCAGTCAAAGGCACATGCCTGGGTTGCAGGCTCGATCCCCAGTGGGGAGCATGCAAGAGGCAGCTGATCAATGATTCTCCCTCATCATTGATGTTTCTATCTCTCTCTCTCTCCCTTCCTCTCTGAAATCAATATATTTAGAAATAAAAGTATATGTTTTCAGTCTAACAGAAGCTGCTACATTGCTTTCTCAAAAGATCCTACGAATTTAAATTCACAAGGCACATGAGTATGCTTTTCACCATATTCCTGTCAGCTATTGGTTGTGATGATTACATTTTTCCCAACCTAATGAGTTTAAAGGGAACTCACATCTTTTCTTTAATAATTTCCACATTCTGAACTGCTTTTTCACATATTTTGCCTATTTCAATTGTTTTTTTTTCTTGTCAATTTATATGATCTCTTTGTATAAGATGGATATTTAAACTACAGCTAAAATCTATACAATTTCCAAATTCAAATTTGTGTTTTTTTTTTGAAATCTATCACTAAATTATTGACAAATAGCTTCTTTCTGGTATCTTTTGCTATACAAAATTTTCTAATTCTTATGTATCCAATTTTGTTTTATAGTTTCTGGCTTTCTGGCCAAAAGTCTCTCTAGTCCCTAGCTTCATAAATTTCTTAAGAGTTAAGTCTTTAATCTACCTTATTTTTGTGTATGGTGTGATACAGTGGTCTAATCTTAATTTTTTCCAGATGGATAGCCACTTACTCCATTATTTAAGTTAACTATACCTACTAAATTGAAACCCCTCTGCCATACTTTCTTTCCATTTGTAAACATTAATTCAGATTTTATATTTTCCTCATGAATTTATTCCTAAGTACTTTATAGTTTTTTTCATCACAGTGAAAAGAATATTTTCTTATTTCCACTAATAGTATTTGTCTTATATATATCCATATTTCCACAGTCTGTAATTTATTCCATAATTTATTTGCCTCCCGCATGCACCCAGACCAGGGATCTTGGTGTGCAAGGGACAATGCTCAAACCAAGCCACACTAGCCAGGGCAAGATGATTTCTTTTGTTACTGCTTCCCCTGACTCTCTCAGTAAGATGTGAATTTTAGACTATTTTTAACTTTCTTCACCTAATCTTGTGATGCCACTCCTCCAACTTATAGGTTTTACTGAGAAAGTTTGCTACTTTTAGTTTCAGACTATTATTATTACTCTTTTTCTACTGCAAAAAAAATCCATGTTTAGCACTTCTATTACATATACAGTCTTACAAATGTTGAAAAAATATCCAGATTACTACCTGTAAGGTTCTATGGGAAAGGTCCATGAGTTTCCTCTTGTATTGTGCAATTTTGGCCATAGTTGTAGTTTGATTCTTCTGTAATTCACCAATATCTTCAGATATAATCTGTATTTTTTTAAAAAGTTAAAGGTAAATCAAGTACATATATCACAACTATTTATCAGGTTCACCTATATATAAAGTTTAATTTCTGAAATTCATTTCTCAAAATATAAACTCCTTTTTAAATGTGTCTTTATATTTCTAATCCTTTGTGCATCTAAAATTTGTTTTTTACCCTCACCTGAGAATATGTTTATTGATTTTAGAGAGAGAGAAGGAGGGGGGAGGAAGAAAGGAAGGGAGAGAAACATTGACTGGTTGCCTCCCAACAGAGGATTGAATCCACACGTAGGTCATAACTCATGCATTACTTGTGCTTGTGGTGATGCTGGTGTAAACAAACCTATTGTGCTGCCAGTAACATAAAAGTATCATTTATGCACAGTACATGATACTTGATAATAAACAACTATGTTACTGGTTTATGAATTTACCACATTATACTTTTTATCATTATTTACAGTACTCTCTTTCTACTTATAAAAGTTTGCTGAAAAACAATATGCTATTCCAGGAGAGACCACATGTTAGATGGAAAAATAAGTCTCAGTAAATTTAAGAAGATTAAAATCATAACAGGTTTCTTCAACTCCAATGGTAGAACAAAAAAGAGAAAAAAGATAAAACAACTGTAGCTGGAAACTTCAACTCTCCTCTCATGGCAGAACTACTTAAACAGCAAAACCAACAAGATTATATAAGAACTGAACTATCTACTAACTGGATTTCACTCATGATAACAGAAATCTATGCTCAAGAACACCAGAATATATACCTTTCTCAAAGGCATGTGGGTTAAAAACGATAACAAATTTAAAAGAATTGAAGTCATACAAAGTTATCTGACCATAACAACAATCAGACTAGAAATCAACAACAGAATAACAGAAAAATCTCCAAACACTTGGAAATGAAAATACTTCTAAATAACCCAGGCTTGGATAAAGAATATATGGTACATATATACAGTGGAGTACTATCCTATAGAATAAAAGGATAATATGCAAACTGACCCTAACAGCAGAACAACTGGGAATGACTGGTCACTATGACACAAACTGACCACCAGGGAACAGATGCTCAATGCAGGAGCTGCCCCCTGGTGGTCAGTGCACTCCCACAGGGGGAGCTCTGCTCAGTGACAAGTCAGGCTGAGGGCTGCCAGTAAAGCAGTGGTGGTGGGAGCCTCTCCTGCCTCTTTAGAAGTGCTAAGGATGTCTGACTGCAGCTTAGGTCTGCTCCCTGCTGGCAAGTGGACATCCCCCGAGGGCTCCCGGGCTGCCAGAGGGATGTCTGACTGCCCCCCCCAGGTGGACATCCCCCGAGAGGTCCCAGATTGAGAGAGGGCATAGGCCAGGCTGAGGGACCCCCTCGAGTGCACAAATTTTTGTGCACTGGGCCTCCAGTTTAGCCATAAGAAAATATGAAATACTGCCATTTGAGTCACTATGGATAGATAGACCTTGAGAATATTCTAAGGGAAATAAGTCAGTCAGAAAAAGCTAAGAAGCATATCATTTCACTCATATGTGGGATATAAAAGTGAAACTCATAGACAACAGTATGGTGGTTACCAGAGGGAAGATGATGGCCTGGGGAGGGTGAGTAAAGAGAGCCAAACATCGGTGATGAAATATGATTTGACTTTGGTAGTGGACACAATGCAGTATACAGTTCATGCATCATAGAAATGTACTCCTGAAACTCATATGATCCTATTAACCAATGTCACCCCAAAAAATGTAATAGAAAAGTTTAATTTAAAACATAATAAATAATCCATTAGTAAAAAAAAAAAAAATCCAACAAATAGAACTCTCAAGGGAAATTAGAGAATATTCTGACTGGGTCAAATATGAAAATAGGACATTATCAAAATTTGTGGGACTTAGGTAAAAAAGTGCTTAGAAGGAAATTAATAGCATTAAATGCTCATATTAGAAAAGACAAAGGTCTCAAATAAATAACCTAAGCTGCTACCTTAAGAAACTAGAAAAAGAGAAAAATAAATCCAAAGCAAACAGAATAAAGGAAATGGTTAAGAGTAGAAATTAATGAAATTATAAACAAAACCAAAGAAAAGTCAATGAAAAATCAGTAATATCAAGGTAATTAAAGGTCCAGAAATCATGCCATGTACAAAACTATGCTGGAATTTTCATCCAGAAAAGCTAATATTAAAAAGGATGAATGATTATGATGTTCTAATATTTGTAGAGCTGTCATAGGAAGCACAGTCAGTACCTACAAAGCAATGCCAGAGAAAATGGGTGTAAATTATAACAAGGCAGATACTGGATCAATGTAAAAAAGAATTTGTATCAATTAGAGCTATGAAATGGTTTGCTTCATAGAACATCAGGTTTTCATTAGTCAAACAGAATCTGAATGAACAGCTCATCAAAAATTCCATTTAGAGAATTTGGAGGCGACCTTTAGGTATTTGATTACAAAAGTCTACTTTATAAAACAAAATATTATGTAAATTTAAATATTCAGTAACTTAAATTTGTTTCATTAACCAACAATTATAAAATACTACTAGAGGCCCGGTGTACAAAAATTTGTGCACTTGGGGGAGGGGGGGTTCCTCAGTCCAGCCTATGCCCTCTCACAGTCTGGGACCCCTAGGGGATGTCCACCTGATGGCTTAGTCCCGCTCCTCAGGGGATTGGGCCTAAGCTGGCAGTCAGACATCCCTCTGGCTGCCCAGGAGCCCTCGGGATATGTCCATTTGCCAGTGGGGAGCAGGCCTAAGCTGCAGTCGGACATTTTTAGCGCTGCTGAGGAGACAGGAGAGGTTCCCACCACCACCACTGTGCAGGCAGCCATCAGCCTGACTTGTGGCTAAGCAGAGCTCCCCCTGTGGGAGCGCACTGACCACCAGGGGCAGTTCCTGCATTGAGCATCTGTTCCCTGGTGGTCAGTTTGTGTCATAGTGACCAGTCACATTCCCAGTTGTTCTGCTGACAGGGTCAATTTGCATATTACCCTTTTATTCTATAGGATAGAGGCCTGGTGCATGGGTGGGGGCGGCTGGTTTGCCCTGAAGAGTGTCCTGCTGGGGTGCCTGGCCAGCCTGGGTGAGGGGCTGCCAGCTGTTTGCAGGCTGGTCAATGGGGGTGTGGCCAGCCTGGGTGGGGGCTAATGGCTGTTTGCAGGATGACCACAGCCCCTTCAGGGTGGGGGTCTATACTGGGGTGCCTGACCAGCCTGAGTGAGGGGCTGAAGGCCCTTATCGGGCTGGCCATGGTGCAGGCTGGAAGCAGGTATCTGGGATTTATTTAACTTCTATAAATGAAACTTTGTTGCCTTGAGCGGAACTCAAGGCCCGCAGGGCAGGTGGAAATCTTGGCTTCCTCCATCGCCGGGGCAACGCAAGCCTCCTGCCTCGCTACAGCTCCCTGGCTGCTGCTATCTTTGTGAGTTAATTTGCATATTACTTTTTTGCCTGGGCAGAAGACTCCCAAGTCCCTCCGATTGCCGGCTTCACAGAACCCAGGCCTCTGTGATCACCAGCTCCGATCCTGCCCCCTGCCATTGCCAGCTCTGCCCTTGCCCCACTGCCAGCCTCTGGCCAAGGCTGCAGGCCTGGGCACAGGACCCCCAGACCTCTGCTTTGCTGGCTCCACTGGTGCCCAGATCCCTGCTATCGCAGGCTCTGCCCTTGCCCCTCCGATCGCTGGCTCTGTGGAGCCCAGGACCCTGCAATCTCTGCCCTTGTCCCTGCCCAGGCCTGAGGACTCTGGCCCAGCCTTATGCCTGGGTAGAGCACCCTCATACTCCTCCGATCACCGGCTCTGCCTCTGCCCCCTCTGATCACTGTCTCCACTCTTGCCCATGCCTGAGGCCTCTGGCAAAGGCCTCTGGCCTCGGCAGGGTACCTTCAGCCCCCTCTGATCGCCTGTTCTGCCCCTCGGGCTGCCCGCCTCCCCCGCCGCCTGCCTGGCTAACAGGCCTGACCACTTCAGTGGTGGGGCTGAGCCGGACTGGGGGCCGCCATCTTGTGGCCATGGGGATGGCCATCATTGTGATGGAGTGGCGCCTAATTTGCATATTACTCTTTCATTAGATAGGAAGAATAACATCATCATAATTATAACCTTCATTTTTATAAGGCCCCATAAATAAATGTTTATAATACAGCAAATTATATGCATTCTTTGGCTGGAATTGAAAATGAAAGTCTAACTTGCTAGGCCAACAATTTTAACTTCATCATTAAAATATACCAAATCAGATTGACATGATTTTGGAGACTATAATAAAATTGTATAAAACTGTAATTGCTAATTTGCAGTATACACTATATTGTTCCCTATAAGATAAAATTAGTTAATAACTAACACACATGGTGAAAAGAAATTTCTATGATCCCAAGGCCAGAGAATGAAGGTAAACACTTACATCTAATCTGGTCTGATGCTGCTTAGTCATCTGATCTTGAACCTTTAGTCTTCGAAGAAGTTCTTTGAAACCCACCATTGGTACAGGAATTAACCTGAAGAAATACAAGTGGTCAATTTTCAAATCTTAAGTCTACTATTATAAAATTCAAAAAGGGTTTTCATAATAACACTCATATAATTTCACATTAAATTTCTAGAGTTTAAAGGCAGATTTACAACTATTAAATCAACAATGTCACACCACAGAAATTTAATTGAATCTCCCCATTTTACAAATGAGGAAATATAGTTCAGGAAAAAGTTACATTATTAAATACACACATTATTAGAGTAATGGTACTCAGATTTCAAAGTTTTCACTACAAAATGCTGCCATACATAGTCAACATTCTTTAAAAAGCAACAGAAATTGCCCTGACTGGGTAGCTCAGTCAATTAGAGCAACCGATACGCCAAGGTTGCGGGTTCAATCTCCAGACAGAGCACATGTAAGAATCAACCAATGAATGCATAAATAAGTGGAACAAATTGATGATTCTCTCTGTCTCCCTTCCTCTTTCTCTAAGATCAACAGATAAAACATTTTTAGAAAAGCAATAGAAATAAAAGTAAGCTCACCTAAAATATAAGGATTGTAATTATAATAGTTGCATTTATTTGCTTCCCTAGTAGCAAATATTAGTTCTTATATGAAAGCAAGATGAAGCTACACTTACTTTTCAGAATCAGGGTTATCCACCTTGGCTTGTTCCCAGATAATAGGATCAACACCTAACAAAGAAAAAATATTTTTTCTAAAAGAACTATTTTCTATTTTTATGGTATGTGTAGGAAAGGCATTCCCAAAGTAAAACACAAAATCCAAAAACTGTAATGAGAAATGACTGTCAAATACGACCACTACAAAAATAAAAATTTTCTAAGATAAAGCCAAACAAAAGGTGTAAATGAACAGGAAACACCTACAACCTATAAGATAACATATTATAGAGCTCCTATAAATCACAAAGGAAGAGAAAAAAATCTAACAGAAAATGAGGAAAGGACATGAAAGGACCTTTTATGATAAGAACACATTCAGGTTTTACTTGAAGACTCAGTTAAAACAAGAGATAAACTAGAAAAAAATAAAATAGTAAATTACTTTTGGGTAGATGGGTTATAGATGATTTTTCTTTAGTTTGCTATTTCTAATAAACATATTATATATATATATATATATATATATATATATATATATATATATATATATCTAGGCAAATGAATAAATGAAATAAAAAATTCCAATCTATGTGAATAAGCAGACATGTGATAAGCTGACAAAGGCTTTATTAACATTAATAATCAACCAACACCTCCTAAAACAGAGGACGCATGTATCTCGAAGTCTTTCATTTCCTCAACTCTATGAATATAGAAACATACCAGCAGGGGGATTCTGTAAAAGCTGTTTGACCTGTGCAGGAGAAAGTTCTGTTCTAGTCATAGAGAGGGTTACACCAAGTTGCTGCAGCTGTGTTTTTATGTTGGTTTGTTCAAAATGGGCATATAGTGTTGTAGCTGGAACTCTTCTTGAAGTACCATTTGGAGAACGCTCAATAACGTAAATGACAACTTCTGTCCTAGGAAAAAAACAACCAAGTTATAAAATATGGAACATA
>PVJC01055074.1:0-10297 GCA_004026665.1 Murina feae
CTTCCCATGATGAGCCCGGAGCAGGCCAGTGCTGTCCTGCTGTCCTCTTTGCCCCGGGGCCCTGTTTCGGGCTGGATTTGCTCTCAACCTCCTGTCTCGTCCTTCTGGGGGCCAAGGGTCTCTGCAGAGCTCTCCTCCAACACCATATTGCCAATGAACCCGTGATCTGTAAAATGGTAAGAATAACTGCCGCTGCCTCGCCTGTCCAGCGTGGTTAGTGGCTGAGCGTCCAACTAGGAACCAGGAGGTCACGGTTCGATTCCCGGTCAGCGCACAGGCCCTGGTTGTGGGCTCGATCTCCAGGGTGGGGCGTGCAGGAGGCAGCCAATCCATGATTCTCTCTCATCATTGATGTCTCTCTCTCTCTCTCTCCCTCTCCCTTCCTCTCTGAAATCAATAAAAAAAAATTAAAAACATTAAAAAATAACCGTAGTGGCCTCACCAGATTGCTGTGAGAGGCAAACACAGTGGAGCAGCTTAGCACAATGGCAGTCGCCAAGGCAATCAACATGCTCTATGATGGTTATTTACCCGCCTTGTAATATGCTGCTTCCCTCCCCCACACTGCACAGAGCGAGTAGGAAAATCGAGGGGACAGTCTTCACAGAGGAGGAGAGATGCTGACGGCCATGGGCCCTGGAATCTCTGCTGCAGGAGAGAAAACCCTGCCCGCCCTGCGAGCAGAAGGCTGGTCTCCCGGGAATGGAGACCAGCAGGGCCTTTGGTCCTTGAATAGCTCAAAGTGTTGCTTGAAGCTTTGCAAGCGGCGCGAGGGATTGCTCAGTGAGACCCGAAATAGCCAAAGGCTGGTGGCCAACAGCTGTGGCCCCTGCAGCTGCTGGGACCCACGTCATTGCCCCTGACCCCAGCCGAGGGGACCCTCTGCCTGACAAATGGGCACGAGAGCCTCCTCGCATTTTTTATCCGTCTGGAAGCCAGTGGGAGGTGAAAGGGAGCCAGAGTCTGTTCCCCAACAAGAGCACCCTGTCAACAGGGCCGTATCCCCACCCCACCCCCCACCCCCACCCTGTTATCCCTCTTCCTGCCATGGAAGCCCTGGAGTCTGAGGGGGGGTAGGGAGGACTCCCCTGCTATGGAGCTAAAGGAGGCCTGTTCTTCGACCCTGCTTTCAGAAGTGTGTGTATGTGTTTTTTCCTTCACTTTGAAATTCAGGTAAATTTCCCATCAAAATAGAATTTTACACCCAGAGCCCTGACCAGTTTGGCTCAGTGGATAGAGCGTCGGCCTGCGAACTGAAGGGTCCCGGGTTTGATTCCGATCAAGGGCATGGACCTTGGCTGTGGGCACATCCCCAGTGGGGAGTGTACAGGAGGCAGCTGATCAATGTTTTTCTCTCATCGATGTTTCTAACTCTCTATCCCTTTCCCCTCCTCTCTGTAAAAATTAATGAAAATTTTTTTTAAAGAATTTTACACCCAGGGCTGCCCGAACACCTTTCTGAACATTGAACATCATTTGAGCAGCAATCAGGATGCAAACTGCCATTTATGATGCATCTGCTCTATGCCTCCGCCATATTGTGAGTACTTTATACATATTATTTAATTCAACTTATAAAATAGATCTCTCATATGAAGGTTCCACAGCTAATGAGTGGCAACGGTGGAATTAACTCACTTTTCTCCTGTATGGTAGGCGGCCTGCTTTTTTCAAGGAGTCCTTGAAGCATTTTTTTCCCCTCCTTTTTGAAAAACGGTTGATAAAGCTTTCTGGGTATCAAAATAATGGATGTTCCTATGAGAAAATTCAGAAAAGAGGAGATGCATTAAAAAGGTACTAATTCTATGACCCCGTATAACTGCTGTAAAAGTTTTTTCTAATGTTTTTTTCTGTGCCCATCTTTACAATGGCCCCTTTTATTTCCAAAATTGGGATCTCGAAACTTTTCAGACTTTGCAACGATTTTTTAAATCTCCTTAAAATACCAGAAATCCTATTTTATGCCCCATGAAGCAGCTGTGGACTGCTGAAATTCAAATGAAGTTCAGAAAACTGCCCACGCCGTTTCGAAGAGGGGACCATGTTTTGTAAAATGCCTTTGTCCCCCCTCCTAGGGGCGTCGGTGCCTGGATATTTGTCTTCCTGGACGCAATAGGAGCAGCTTTCGGGGGTAACCAATGGCTATCCGTGTCCTTAGAAGTCCTTAGATCTCTTGAGGCACTGATCACGCCGCAGAAGTTACAAAAATTCAGTGATTGAAAATGAACATACACTCAAGCCTTTGGCAGCTGTCTCAGGTCATGGGGATTTCAGCGCCATTCTCTCTCTCTCTTTAAAAAAAAATTTTTTTCTTAATTGATTTCAGAGAGGAAGGAAGAGGGGGAGAGAGAGAGAAACATCCATGATCAGAATCATGGATTGGCTGCCTCCTGCACGCCCCCTACTGGAGATCGAGCCTGCAACCCGGGCACGTGCCCTTGACATGGAATCAAACCCAGGACCCTTTGGTCCGCTGGCCAACGCTCTAACCACTGAGCCAAACAAGCTAGAGCTCAGCTCCATTCTCTTAATTTAGAGTCGCAGCCAGACCCCATCCGGGGCTTTTACCCTTATTATAAACCAAGGAGGCTTCGTGATGTAGATATCTGAGCATTTTCTTATTTCAGTTGCCCTTTCCCCTGCCCCCCCCCCCATATCCCTAGAATATTTCCCCTTGGGTAGATGGCCCTGTGTGGGGTCCTTTTGTGGGCCGGAGAGATGATACTCTGTGTTGATCTATCTTTGCCTCTGAGATGCCAACCAGCCGCCTTCTTCCAACTTTGATCAAATGGAATTGTTTTCAGGAGAGGCTGCTTTGCTTGGAAGACAGCTTAGCACCTTCAAGCTTAGCCTTGTAGCCACATGGGCTCCCTGGCTGCATCTGTCTGGAACTTCTCCGCCCAGGAGACTATCTCCTCCACTTCACCCTCTCTGCTCACCTATGTCCAAGAAGACAAATGAATTGCGTTGGTGCTGAATAGAATAACTCGAGCATATTCTTTTTTAATCCTCACCTGAGGATATGTCTCCATTGACTTTTACTTTTTTTGATTTTTTACAGAGAGAAAGGGAGAGGGATAGAGAGTTAGAAACATCAATGAGAGAGAAACATCAATCAGCCGCCTCCTGCACACTCCCCACTGGAGATGTGCCCGTAACCAAGGTACATGCCCTTGACCAGAATCGAACCCGGGACCCCTCAGTCCGCAGGCCAACGCTCCATCCACTGAGCCAAACCGGTTAGGGCTCCATTGACTTTTAGAGAGAGTGCAAGAGAGAGGGAAAGACAGAGAGAAATATCCATGTGAGAGAAACACATGGATGGGTTGCCTCCTGCCTGAGCCCTGACCCAGGCCCGGGGCCGGGGAGGAGCCTGCAACCGAGGTATATGCCCTTGACCGGAATCGAACCCAGGACCTTTCAATCCACAGGCCAACGTGCTATCCACTGAGCCAAACCGGCTGGGGCCAGCATGCATCCTTTTGGATGGTTGCTTCCTGAAATTCATCCCTGAATGGTGTCGAGACCATTTTTATTGGTTCTCAACAGAGCTCAACGGTGTTGGGGAGGAGGGTTGTGGGGGGGCGGGGGGGACAGGGAGGCAGCCTTGTAGACCAGCGGGGGCCTCCTCACTCAGCCCTGCCCACTGAACAATGGAATGGCACAGTCCTGCTCCCGGGAGTCCCGTGGGCTGAGGATGGAAAAATCCGGGAGCGATGTCATGAACCACAAGGGTTTTGCGTCCTGTGTAATTGGAAGGCGAGATTCCGCAGCTGTGTGTCACTCGCCTCCCTCGTGACCGCTGTCGCCCCGTGTTCTGTAACTGTCCATCCCTTGCCAGCGCCCACAGGCAGAGGTGGGTTCGTATGGAAAAAAGAAGCAACGAGAACAGCACATGCTGACGTCAGCGTTTTCCACCCGGAGGCTCGCTCGCCGCCTGCCCGCCCCGTTCGGGAGACAAAGAACACGAGGCACCGCGGCTGACCCTGTGGCAGCTCCCGCGGGGCAGGGGGACAGTGTGTCAGGGACGAGAGAAAGCCTTTTCCCTGAGAAATGTCCAAAGGTGGGGGCAGCCACAGTGGGGAGGGGGGGCGGGGGGAGCACACTTTGATCTAGACCCTCGTTTCCAGGTGGAGAGCTCAGTTCAGTTCTTTGCAGCTGCCAGGGGGCACGGGCAGTGACTTCAACAGCCAGAGATCTGTGTTTCTCACGTAACAAGACGACAGGCTAGATGCAAAAGACCCGGGGTCTCTTTTCGGCCCCACCCACCGCAGCTCATTGGGTTCGTGTCCTGTGCGGCTGCCTCATGGTGGCAAGGTGGCTGCAGCATCACCAGGAGTCACGGTGAAGGTTGGAAGAAGGGGCCAGGGCCATGCCAGCCAGGTGGTCTCCTCTGATCTGCAAGGCAGGTTCCCCCCTCAACCCTTGGCTTCTGCTGTCATCTCATTGACCAGAACCGTGTCCCGTGGGCCTGCTCCATGGGCTTGCAAAATGAGCTCTAGCTGGAAGGTCAGCTGGCTCGGACAAAAGCGGAGTCCTGTCCGGGCAGAGGAAGGAGGAGTGGGAGCAGGTTAGTCCTTAAGATGCTGCTCAGGGGACAGACGGTGGGGCTGAACATGCTGAATACCAGAGGTAGAAGGTGGTTAAGGACACGCTGGCCTCTTCTCACGGACACAGGCAGCAGGCATCACCCCGGCGCGCTGAGAACAGTCCTAAACCTTTTGTTCCCAGGCGAACATTTATTTCTGTGATGGACTGTTAATTGCCCAGTACAATTATTGTGAGAACTTGGATTAATGGAAAAACAAGAGTGCTGTTTTTTAAAAGTTCGATCTGACCAGCCCGGCTGGTGTGGCTCAGTGGTTGAGCGTCGACCTATGAACCAGGAGGTCAGGGTTCGATTCCCCATCAGGGCACATGCCCAGGTTGCAGGCTCCATCCCCAGTAGGAGGCAGCCGATCAATGCTTCTCTCTTTCCAATGATGTTCCTATCTCTCTCTCGCTCTAAAATCAATAACACAATATACTTTTTTAAAAGTCAGATCTGACTCTTTCACACACATACACACCTGCTTAAAATCCTTCGGGAGCTCTCCATAGCTCTTAAGATAAAATGCAGCCTCCTAGCAGTCTCTCTGCCTCAGGACCTTTGCACATCCCTTCCTTCTGCCCAAAAGCCTCTCCCCCCACTCTGGGCTTAGCACTCCCTGTTCATTCCCCAGTTCTAAGATGAAAGCTTCCCTAGAGACGTCAGGGTAGCCTGGGGCATCCTGCTAGCAACTTGGGATCTTCAAATCTTCCTTTTAGCATTTACCTAAAAAATTTAATTAACTTGCAGTGGATTGTTTCAAGCCTGCTCCCGCGGCTGGAATGTTAGCTCTGTAAAGTTCCTCATGTTCTTGTTTACTGCACCTGGTCTATTGCCTGCTGTGTAGTAAGCACTGACATATTTATCCAATGAATGGAACGAAATCATAAAAGCATGAAACTGATTTTGCTGATAATAGGCATGTGTGCTGCTCAAAATAGAGCCTAAAACGGGTGCCAGTCTGCAAATTGTTCGTTGTCAATCCACAACGGGCACAGAAATCGAACGTCAGCGTTTAGAGGCCTCGGTAGCAATTTTAAAAGTGTTTTCACTCAATGGTTGAGAAATCTTAGAAAAGAAAACTGCTCCTTCAATACCGATCGGTTGAGGAGCACGGCCACCGGTTAGCTTATTACCAGCTGTCATTTCCCTAATAACATGCAGGCATTTCTAAGCTGCAGGAGCTCCGAAGCCGTTGGCAACCGCTGTCAGAAGCCAACCAACAGGCATGGACCACGTGTAGAAAGGGAGGCCACACCCGGCAGGTGTGGCTCAGTGGTTGAGCATTGACCTATGAACCAGGAGGTCACAGTTCGATTCTCGGTCAGGGCACATGACGGGGGTTTCAGACTCAATTCTAAGCAGGGGGTGTGCAGGAGGCAGCCGATCAGTGATTCTCTCTCATCATTGATGTTTCCATCTCTCCCTCCCTCTCCCTTCCTCACTGAAATCAATAAAAAAAATATATTCTTTTTAAAACATAAAAAGAGGAAGTCCATAGAGACCCCATATCCATCTCTGGAGTGACATCCTGTCTCCCTCACTTCCCAGCAAGTTATTTAACTTGGACACGTTACTGAATTCCTTTGTGCCTCAGTTTTCCCGTGTGTAAATGGGGACAATAATAAGACTCACTTCACAGTGTCCCTGTGAGGGGTTAAGGCAGGGCGATGATAGACAACGCATTTTGAGACACTTATGAGTATCTTTATATTATTATTATGACTGGCCCTACAGGAGAGAGCCACTTTGCACAACATCAGAGAAGGTTTTGGAAAAACATGGTTTTGATTAAAAGGACACTGGGGATATAAAAGCGCACCGAACAGAGATTGATATCAAAGGACGCCGAGAACAAACAGCCCGCCGGGAAGATGTGGGTTTGTGCGCGCCTGAGGCGGGCTGAGATCCGGCTCTGACTTCAGATCAAGGAAAATATTTGCACAGCAGAGCTGGCATACTCCTGCATGGTTCCTGTACAGGAAAACTTGCAGATCCAACAGCCGGGCCGAGGTGGGTGGGTGGGCAATGAACACATACAGTTTTTACTCTAATATTCTCTAAGTCAGAGGAGATGCCTGAAATTCTATCGCTCATGGGAGCTGCATGTTTTTTTTTTCTTTTTAGTTGAAGACTTTAATGTAAATTTCAAGCACAACTTATAGGTTACAATGCAAGCTCTTGGCAGTCATTTACACTTTAGTATAAATTAAAAATCGGAAGGGAGCTAGGGTGGGAGCCCTTTGCTTCTGTCTTACTCTAACTGGTACTGGCTTCCTCACCCTACTCCTACCCCTGCAAAGTCTGCCCATTATATTCGGCCATCCGCAGGTCCACACTGTTTCATGCGCATTATCTTTTTCTTTAAATATGTTTGTATTGATTTCAGAGAGAAAGGGAGAGGGAGAGAGAGAAACATCAATGATGAGAGATAACCATTGATCGGCTACCTCCTACACGCCCCACACTGGGGACGGAGCCTGCAACCTGGGCATGTGCCCTTGACGGGAATTAAACCTGGGACCCTTCAGTCCGCAGGCTGACGCTTTATCCACTGAGCCACACCAGCCAGGGCGCGTGTATTATCTCAGGTGCGTCTCTAAATTCAGGGAGCACATCTTGCATTTTGTAGTCAGCCCTCTTCTCTCAGCACAGGGCTGCGCACGAGAAACCCTTGATGGGTGACAGGGACACTCATCTGACGCCTTCTACGTCTCTGTGAAGTAGGAGGTGGGGTTGGGGTGACACTGAGGGCCAAACCCTCTTTGCGGTAAACGGTACAACAGATGAGCACCCAACAGGGTCCCATCTCCAGCCACGGCTCACAGCCAGGGAGCGGAGAAGAGGTGGGACACAGGACTGGGGACCGGTTCTGCCGTGTCTCTCCCTCAGGGGAGTGTGCAGGCCTCGGAGGAGGGCGAGCTAGAGTGCCAACTTAGTTCCAAGGAGGAGACACATCGCTGGCTCCCGGCCAGGGCTAAGACGTGTCAGAACAGCCGTCTCGCTGGGCTCTAGGAAAGTGTGGTGCAACGTCCGTGTCCTCCTCCTCCTTCTAAGGTTCCCGCTGGCTTTTGCATCAGCGTTGTCATGTGCATGGAAGTTGACTTTTTTACGTGCCGCATCTCAGTGGCATAACAGTTTTTAGGTCCAAAACGTTTCATTCGTTTCATCACGCACTTATTCATTCCGCAAGTATTTGCTGAGATTCAGGGAGTGGCGGGCAAGACACCCATGGCCCCTGCCCTCCTAAGCCAGGGGAACACGTCTGTTTGAACCAGATGAGCATGCAAGTCCCATAGGTCAGAGGCTGGCTCTTTTGTTCATGGCTGTGTTCCTAGTGCCCGACACAGCGCCTGGCATGTAGTAGGTGCTCAATGAACCACTTGTAGGCGTGCACTTACTGTGAAGCTGAAGGAGCTTAAGCTCCAGCCCCTCACTTTCAAGTGTAAGCCCCTCACTTGCACCAGCCCCTTCCATGGCTCCAGGAGGGGCCCTGCTATATATTCTCATGGTTATAGGTGTGTGTTTTAAATAAAAATTCCAAAATAAGTTATTTTAACCAGTTAAGATCTCTGTCTCTACTGCAACGCCCCTTCCACCCCCTCCTCCTCACGTGAAAACGGGCATCTGTAGACACAGCAAGGAGGAAACTGCAATGAGAAGGCATTTCGTATGGGACCTGGGGACATTTAGGTCGTATAGCTACCACTAGCCGCCCCCCGATTGGAACGCCTTCTAAGAATACTCCCTGTGAAGTGTTCCCTGGCATGTCACAGAGAAGCGGGGTCAAATGTGGTGTCACAAACATGAGTCTGTCCCGGGCTCCTGGTGCAGGAAGCTTATTGGGGCCCAAGAAACAAGCTCTTTCGTCAAGAGGGCCCCCGAAACGGTGTGACACAGACCCCGCAAAACGTGACTCTGCCCTTGGCCAGGTGAATCGACGAATCTCCATCCTCTCAGGGTTGAGGATTAATCAGCTCCGACTTCACTTTCCTCGAGAACAAGGTCTAGTTCAAAGCTCGTTCTTCGTCCTAGAAAATGCCCCAAGTGCTTCTGGGAAGTGGGCCATCTTCCTAAACGATGCTCTTACGAGAACAGCAGAACCCACCTCTCCGAAGGGCAGCTGTCTTCCCATCGGATCTCCAGAACGGGACTATCCGTCCAATTCTAATTCCCTTGAGGTAATCTACACTAATAAAAGAGAAAGATGCAAATTGACCTGTACCTTCACGACGCCCACCAGCCAATCAGGAGTGTTATGCAAATGAACCCGACAAAGATGGTGGGTTCGTTTGCATGCACAGGCACCAAGCAGCTGGGGGCAGGAGTTCTGCACTGCCCCAGCCAGCCACTCCGGGCCCCTGGGCAGCATGGGGAGGCGGGAAGGCGGCTCTGGGGCCGGAATGAAGGTGGTGCCGGCAGTCAGGGGAAGGAAGGCCCATTCTTGCACAAATCTTCAGGCACCGGGCCTCTAGTATCCAAATAAACAGGACCCACTGCTTTACAAAGAGAATCATTACACTTGTAGATAATGACTGTCACAGTCAATTTCATTCATTCATTCATTCAACAAATATACTCATTCATTCACTCAACAAATATATTCATTCATTCATTCATTCATTCATTCATTCATTCAACAAATACATTGAGCCCTTACAAATGGTCAGGCACTGGTGGTAAACGTTAAACAAGACACCGTCCCCTTCTTCAAAGAGCTTTCCGTCTGGTGGGGGGAGTGAGACGTCAAAGCCGGAGGCAGCGAGGACAATCCCTGATTTGCACGAAGATGGGGTGGGGATGAGCACAGGCTGTTGGAGGCGCCTGGGTGGAGTACCCACCTCGGGCGAGGCAAGTCAGGGGATGCTCCTTGGGAAAGCTGAGTCGGCTTCTTGGCAAGAATGCTGTCCTACCGGGTGGGAGGGTGAGCGGAATGAAAGGCTCCCGAATCTGGCTGGTCATCAAAATCCCCTGGGAGAGCTTCGAGGCTCCCCATGCCTCCTCGCCCCCAGGCCTGCTGACTCCGGATTTCTGAATTTCTCGGGGTGAACTTCAGGGGTCTCTCTTAAAAAAACAACAACAAAAAAAAAACCACTCCCCTGTGGGGTTTGTGATCAACCAGATTTGGTCACGATGGCCTCTGGGATTCCGTGGGGGATGCAGAGGCTCACAGGAAGATGCTAGGGTGGGGGCAGCGTGAGAAGGAGGGGCCGGGATGGGGGGCGAGGAGAATTTCCAGGGACGAGAACGAACAAACAAACGCCTTCTCCCTGGGCTGTTTCAATGGAGATCAGGCCCTTTTTTGAAAAGTTGCTCAGTGTGGCTGGCAACTCACGTGCCCACCCGCTAACTCGACCTGTAAAAGCCACTTAGCAGCATGACAAAGGGCCCGGGGCCAGCGTACCCAGTGGGCACAGGGTGGGGGGGTGTTCTGGTGGGAGGGAGTGCAGGAGTGGGTGTGATTCAAGGTTGGAGCGGCAGCCGGGGGGGCCCTGACCCTCAGCGGGATGTGGAGGTGGTTCATAGAACACAGCAAAAGCGTTCGGGCTGAAGGGTTCTGCTTGGCCTGTACGCCCGCCATCGACAACATTAAGAAGGGGTGATCCGTAAGCCAAGGACAGCCGCCTCCAAACAAGGACAGGATTCCTTCCTCCGTTTCCAGACAGAAAGTAGCTTTCAGACCCAGAGCCCGTGGGTTGGGAGGTCCGG
>PVJC01055075.1:0-10297 GCA_004026665.1 Murina feae
AAAACACAAATGGAAAAAAGAGTAAAAAGAAAACAAAAAGAAAAAAATCATAATAGAACATCAAAAAGATCTGGGACAATATCAAATGGTCTATTATACATGTAATTGAAATTCTAGAGGAAGAGAGAGAACAAATCAGAAAAATATTTGAAAAGATAGGAGAAACTGTCTTACAAAAACAAGCTCAGAGCTAGTGTGTTTTTTTTCTGAGCATGTTGAAAAATAATGAAAGTCATAAAATCACATATCCAAACAAAATAACTAAGCATACAATTAAAGTACTTGCATGCACAGACACATACACACACATGCATGCACACACTTCTATATATCATATCAAAACTACAGAGAATCAAAGATGAAAAGAAAGCAGCAAAGACTGTTCCATAAGATATGTTCTAAAAGATTCTTGATATGGTAGGAATAAGATGCCAGACAGAAGTGTGGATCTACATGTAGACATAAAGAACTCTTGTAATGGTACAAAGAAGGGTAAATATAAAAAATATTTTTAAAGTTTTAATTACTCTACATGGTAATTAATTATCTAAAATAACAGCAGTATATTGGAGTTTTGTAACATATAAAAGTAAAGTACATTTCAATGATTACTCATAAGTTATACGCAGTACAGAAATGATGATTTCACTTATTTTTAATTTCTTGTCATTTGAACATTTGTATATATCTTATTAAACATACAA
The DNA here is from genome assembly GCA_004026665.1 of Murina feae. NCBI lineage: Eukaryota > Metazoa > Chordata > Mammalia > Chiroptera > Vespertilionidae > Murina > Murina feae. Next base: position 705 of record PVJC01055075.1, read on the forward strand.
CTTAGCTTTCGCAAATAACATTCCAAAGTGTCGATGTACATAATTTCATTTGATCTTCCAGTAAGCCTGTTCCTGGAATACACTTCGTAGATTGTTAAGTAGGTAAGAGTATGGTAATTCAGAGGGGTTACAGGGCTTGTTGGAGAGATAGTGTGCTGGAGCCAAGATTAGAAATATACAGGGACAGCTTACCTCCTATCTCTGTGTATTAGAGTAGTTGCCCCCCAAGAATATAATACAGTGCAGCAACTTGGACTGTTAAAAGATAATTTGTCCTCACCAACTGCACACCATTTTTTTAAAAGATGGTGTATCCTTAGATAGTACTACGGAATACTAGTATTTGTACCACAGTAACTTGTAGGAAGGTATAACTTTGACTCTAGTATATCTAGTATACATTGAAAGCTTAGTTATATGAATTAACATTTTTGAAATTTGAATATTACTCTAGTGTAGTTGGTCCAAAATAAAGCTACTTCCAGTTGCCAAACCTACAATGTAATTGGGTGAAGTGGGTCCCAGCTAAGACAATGGGTCATAGTAGGAAGTGGAGTAATGGAAGTGATTGGCCTCATCTAGACAAGGGTGCTACTCAAATCAGTTTTGCAGGCCTAGGTTTGTTTGCAAAGTGTTTCTTACAGAACTGTGAAAGAAGTAGAAACTGAGAGGAAGATTTAGAAAATTTTATAGGAAGCTAAAAGAAATTTGTCACTTAAATCTAATAATAAAAAACATAGGGTTATATTAGTGTCTTTTTTCATTTCTTTGTCTAATTTATTTGTAATTGCATTTTAGAAAACTATTGATTCATGAAGAATAGAACATTTAAAAATAAAACTAGTGATTTACTGCAATTAGTTGGAGAAGCACTGATCCCCAGGCATGCAAACTAACTAAATAAAAGTAAGACAAGTGCAGTAGATCTGTGACCAAACTTAGCCTATGGCTTTCTAAGTTCCAGGCTTGCCTTTAGCTACTCTAAAATTGAGACCTATACACCAGGAATACCTGGTTCTTACCTCATTTTCAGTCTGTTCTGAACCCTATGGAATATAGTGTTGAATGCAATAAAGATACTATGAAAAATTCTGCTCTTAACATTATGCAGAGTCCTTTTATAATGATCTGCAGAAGAAATATTTCTCACACTTTGTTTTCAGAGGAGTCATAGTGGTTTTATTACTGATCTTATTGATTATGTAATTCCCCCTTTCAGTAGTTGCTAAGAAGTTCAGAGTCAAATTTTTGTCCCTAATAATTGTTAAGAGGCTTGTGGTATATATTTTAAATGATATGACTTAATTTATGTATGCTGTTAATTAATTTTGTGTCTCCTACCCTATTTGGCCAGAAAATTATTTTTTTCTCATAATGCATTTAAATTTGTAGCAAAGTAAGGAACAACTAGAAAGAAAGATAACAGGATGTTTGAAAGAAAGGAAGAAGGGAGGGAGGAAGGAAGGAAGGAAGGAAGGAAGGAAGGAAGGAAGGAAGGAAGGAAGGAAGGAAGGAAGGGAGACATACTTCAATGTGGTTAAATATTGCTTATTAAATATCTGAATAATACTTACCTGGCAGGGGAGATACCATGATCATGAAGGTGGTTTCCCCTGGGCGAGGCTTAACCATTGCACTCTGGATGTGTTGACCCCTGCGCTTTCCAAATGTGGGAAACTCGACTGCATAATTTGTGGTAGTGGGGGACTGCGTTCCTAATAGGGACTCTGCCCTATTAATAAAAATAAAAAATCTAAATAAGACTGAGCACATTAATTCTTATTACAATGTACTCTCATTGCTACCTAGTGATAAAGAATGAGAAAAATATAGGTTAGAAATTTCAATGATAAAATAAATTATTGGGGGGGGATTTACTTTAATTTTCTATACATAAAAATGGACAGTAAAATTTGTTTCCTCCATTCAGAACTAGCTGTTCTTAACCAGGTATGAATCCTGGGAGTCACTTCATTATTATTTCCACGTTCATGCATTCTCACAGTGTTTCAGGTTCCTGATGTAAGCCAGGCCCTGTGTGTATGCAGACTGTGTAATCTTAGAGATAACAGCATCCCACTGAGATAATGTGCTTTCATTCCTAATGGCAACCTGAGGAGTAGATGAATAGTATATATTATTACAGCAGTGGTGTGAAAACTTCAGGCCATATTTGCATCCAGTTCAACGATTTTGTGATTCCCAAAAGGAAGTTTATATACTGCTAACCAGGAAAACAATCCAACCTGTTAAGAAAAAGTACATGTGATTTTCAGCTCTCTGCAATGTACAATTAATTATACCTTATGCAGATAAACAGAAAATGAGTTGAAAAGCAAACAACTCTGCTGGTAAAAGTATGAAAGATATTGGAGCCCATTTATTATCAGTAGTTTCATAACCATTGCTCAGCATTGTTCTAAGATTTTGAATATATTTGGTTGAATTTCATGGAAGAAAAGTAATTGCACTTCATCTCTAAGGCTTACTAAGAACTTCTTGATTTCTAATTAAAGCTGCTAAGTAGTTAGTGAACTTCTATTGAATAGAGGCCTTTTTCTTGCTGGTGAGAAAGAACCACCTACAATGGGGGAAAGCAATCCATAGATAGAATAAAAATTGCTTATAAGAGAAAATGAATCCTCATTAAATTGAAACGGCAGGGTCCGGAAAACATACAGGTCACAATTAATTACCTAGCCTGGAAATTGACCAAATCCCTGGAAACTGTCCAAGGTCAATTTGCCTTTATCCTAAAATTATTCTCCTGAAGCACACAAGTTTATTGACATAGACCAGAATATAAATAGCCCAGAGTGAATTAGAAAGTTTATTTTCAACCCAAAAATTACACAGATGAGCCTTTATCTCAAATTTGTCTTTCAGATATACCAAAATATAAACACATATGCACATTCAAATACATGTATACATACATACTTATGTACATACAAACACAAACTGATGAATATATAAGTGCACATACAAATATACCCACGTTCTAACTGATTTAAATATTCTAACTTCAGAAAATGTCAATTCTAAATTTGCTATAAAGACAAGTGCAAAGGCTTCCACCTTGGGAGGGGGAACCAAGGGACAAACAAGAGGGCGGGAAAGATGAATCCAGTACCTTGCTAGCTGAGCAGGGTACATCTGCCCTTGCTTTGTGGCATTTTCCCAGTATTCTCTTCTTATTCCTATTTTATTCTTGATCATTGTGGATTCCTCTTGTCCTCTGGCTCCTTCCTGGAGCACTTCAGCCTCAGCATTAAGCAGGCCCAGGAGCAGAGGTGATCTCTGCATCTACTTGGGAAGAGGTAGATACACATCATCGTTAAACTTGTTAAAAGGAGTGTGTCCTCATGAAAAGTTAATTGTACGTGGCATGATGGTTAGGCACTATAAAACCCTATTACCCACTAGGAAGTCCCTGCTTGACCTCGGAAGTGATATCTGAATATGAAATCAAATCTGCAGAGCAAAAGAAAAAAACAAAACAATAAATCGATACCTAAATGGTTTGTAAGTATAAATCACATAGAAAAAAAGAACAGTGCATGTTTTTACACCATTTGCTTGAATAATTGTCTTTATTCAGCAAACAGCTAGCATGTAAAAGAGCAAGATGAATGCTCTAGATTAGCAAATAAATAAACGGGCATGAATCAATTTGAGATGCAACAGAAAAGAATGATTCTTTTCAGACACTTTCTACTCATAGTGGAAATTTAGCTCTGTGATTAGGAAACCATCACCTACTCCCTTTCTATCTTGCCTATCTGGACATCAACCTTGCCCTTGCCTTGAACACAGGCAAGAGTTCTTGTTTAATGAGTGCAAAACGCTTAACCCAGGGTGAAGAAAGAGAAATTAACCTTACTTTTCTTGCTTTTTCAGCTTTTAAATTTGTAATAAAGATTTATTTGGGCAGCACCTGCCCATTCACAACGTTGCGATAAATGCATTAGAAAACTAGAAGTACTTAGATAAGAGGAGATAAGTAAATGACTTAAATAAGAGGGCATCGGCAAATCAGTTTTCTAAAAGCTCTTATCAGAGAGGGATGAGTAACCATCAGCTCAATGAACTCACATGAGGTCATAGAGTTACTAAACATAAGAAATCTTTATTGGAAATGAAATGATTCAGCCATCTTCTCGAATATGTTATACTCTTTCTAGAATACCAAGAAGCACTACTACTAGAAAACAAAAGAGTGAAGAAGAAAAGGAGGAGGTGGGGGGAAGGAGAGATACTAATTTAATTTCATTGTGAAGCATTATTGAGTGACTACTATTGGTATGATAAAAGGTGCATGAATATTTTAAAAACATCTTATTTCTTTTATTTCTTTTCTTGGCTCAGTGAATGTCACTGAATTTATTCATGAAGATTCATACTCTGTTCATTTCCATCTCTACCTCCTTTGCTGCCCTTAACCTATTCCTCTTTATCTTATTTGGTTTTCTTTTATCCCTGAATCTGTACATCTCACATTCTTCTGATACATTTAGTTCCTTCTATTTTAAGAAGTCTTTGGAAATACAGGAGTTCACAGATTTGCAGACTATTTATCCAGGACAAACTCAAAAGCTACCTTAATTTGAGGCAGATATAATATGAAAGTGCAAGTCTAACTCCTACAAATAAATCATATAGTTTTAAATCCTTTATGTGTTTTGAATCAAAATATTTACACTTCAGCCCTAACCAGTTTGGCTCAGTGGATAGAGCATCAGCCTGTGGACTGAGAGGTCCCAGGTTTGATTCCTGTCAAGGGCATGTACCTTGGTTGTGGGCACATCCCTAGTAGGGAGTGTGCAGGAGGCAGCTGATCGATGTTTCTCTTTCATCGATATTTCTAACTCTCTATCCCTCTCCCTTCCTCTCTGTAAAAATCAATAAAATATATTAAAAACAAACAAAAAACATTTACATTTCAAAAAGGAGATTCTATATAAATACTATGTAGCTTAATATAATTAGTTTTAGTCTTCAAAATGCCCTTTTAAACTACATTTGCCCTAATTTAGAAAGATTCTGAGCAGATTTTCATGCTGCATGTATAACAAATTCTGAAGACTAGAGGTATCTCTGAGATTTGCAGCTATAATGTAAGAAAACCTACATCAGTGATAATCAGATGCAGTGAGTCTATCCGTGGCTTGCGTAATCATTATTGTCCTGTATGGTTATTAGGCATGAAATGCTAAGTGATTCACATAAACGACTGTCATTAGAATTATAATAGCCAAACTAACATTTTGGTTTTTCTCTTCCCATTTTGTGAGTGGGACCATTAATGGTGATAGCTCCCCCAAATGTGTGTGCTTAATCAAGATTATCTTTAACATAAACATTATCACATAATATAAATAAGTGCTTCTTCTTTGATTAAAACAAAATGCGGAATCTTAAGGTTTTTGTTTCATTGGATGGCTCCTGGACCTAAGTTCTAGATTAAAAACCTTTGCTGTAGTTTGTCTGTGTTTGGGGACATTGTGGAGAAAAAGGAAGTAATAATCATCATTATCTTTCTTTGTGCTTTTACTTAATCGCTATGCTTCTCAAACTTTAATATTTTCATGAGTCATCTGAAGATACTGTTCAAATGGATGTTTCTTACTCAGTAGGTTTGGGCCAGGGCCTGGGATACCTAACAAACTCAGAGGTGAACTATTACTCTGTGAACTACACGTCATATTGCAAGGTTCTATGTAGCTCTAAAGGTGGAGACCATCTCATTCAGTGAGTGGTTCTTGACCAGGAGCCTATGAATCCCATAAGCACAGATTTTAGGATTCCATGAGTTCCAATAAATGAGAGCAAAATTGGATGTTTGTGAATATGAGGATTTTTTTTTCATTTCTGGAGAGTTAGTTTATAGTTATGAAATTCTACAAGAGGTCTATAAACTAATTAAGATAAGTAGCTATTGATTTAATTCATTCAATTTTCAGATGAGTAAGCTCAGTCTAAGAAAGCTAAATTATCTGGCTCACACAATTAGTTATAAAGCTAGGATTTGCCTCCAGTCTCTGGGACCTAACCCACAGGCTTTTTAATGGTACTAGATTGTCTTTCAAGCTTTGATTAGAGAGAAATAAGGTTTAAAAATCCAATAAATGAATGAAGTAATGAAGGAACATATAAATAAATATGAATCCATTAATGCAAATGAATTTTTTAAAAATGTATCTTTTCTTCCAGGGAAAAGCATACTTGACCTTGCCCTAGTTTGGAAGAGAAAACTGATAGTATCAATGATATTTAATGACTTTGATATGGAAGAAGGTAGGAAACAGCAAACACTGGCATAAAAGGGGAATAATCTTTAAACTCATACTTTAAGGATTAACCTCTCAATTTATCATTATCTCTAGCTGAATAAAACTCTGCAAATACTGAACCTGTGAGAATAATCAATTATTAAATGTTGACAAAAAAATCTTTGAATCCTCTTTGCAGAGAAATGTGCAAACTCTATCATGTTTTCATTAGCCACTTAGGTTGAATTAAGAATATAGATAGCAGAGATACAGGTTCTTAAAAGAATTACTCCAGTGACAGGTGAGATGAATGGGACAGTAGTTTCTTTGTTTGTTTTCCTTTAAATATTTTTATTTATTTACTTATTTTGAGAGATAAACTTTGACTTATTTTTCCACTCGTTTATGCACCCATTGGTTGCTCATGGATGGACCCTGACCGGAGATCTAACCAGCAACCTTGGCATATGGGGACCACTCTCTAACCAACTGAGCTACTTAGCCAGGGCTTGCACAGTAGTTTAATAGTTCCAGACAGGAGAGCTAACTAGGATCTAATACAGACACTCCAACACATGCATCTGAGACCCCCCAATCTCACCAAAGGTATACACTGCCTTGAACTGAAAGCAGTGCTTCATAACTTTCCCAAAGGCCAATGGACTATAAGTAGGATGTGTAAAATGGCAATGGACACATCATATTAACAGATTGCAGCATGTACTAGTATAATCATAGAATTTTTAAAAAGGTATGGTTTTCTATTTAAATTTCAATTATGAAATAAAATCAGAAGAGGTGTAAAAATTTTCAGAGGAAGGATACAAAAATGATTGCAAATATTCATCAGAGAGGATCCCCATCATATCTGGGTCAAGCAAATGCACTGCTATCTTGGAATCTAAGACATGACTAATATTAGAAATCTAACAACGTCTCAGGCTTCTGTCAGCAGAATGTCTGCCTAATAGGGCAAACTGCAAATCATATTTTTATTCTCCCTCTTTGCCACCATGTGCCTAAATGATAAAGTTTACTTACAACTTTATAAGTTATATGCATGTAAAATTATATAATATAAATTTATAAATAAAAGAAAAATTTTGAAGACTGTAAGGACCTATTAGGTAACACTTTTAAATGGTTCTATCATGGTCAAAAGCTGTTTAAATAATTCAGTAGAAATCTGGCATTTCTAGAGAAGCTGCTTTCTTCCAGGGCAGAGCATGTGTGTGGTGTGGCCCATTCCTTCAACAGCAGTCATGTTCACACTTACTACCTTCTCTCCATTAGGTTCTCATCAATTTGGGAATATACCTCTGAGTCCCTATTACCTTGTCTTCATCGTATACCCTTATTTTCATTCATTCCATTTCTTCTTTACTTATCCACGTCTCAACCCAAGCATTACCTCCTCACAAAGGTTGTCTAGGTCGCCTTATTTAAAGCAGCCAAACTCCCTATCTAGCTCTTTCAATCACAATATCCTGTTTTGTCATCTGCATATTGCTTACACCATTTGAAAATTTTTCCTGTTATCTGTTTTCACTGACAGAAGTAAAGCCCCAATAGGACAGATCTTGTTCTTTGTGATGCTTCTATCACCTAATAATCCAAACATGCAGCAAGCCATCAATAGGTCTGTGTAGGCCTAACGGAATGGATAATATATTTTCTTTACATGTTTTTCTAAAATATGATCTATACAAGGGTTTCTTGCATTAAATACATGTGAGAAGATCATATCTTTGACTTTCAAATCCAAACTACCTCTCTCTTTCCTATTCTTTCTTTCTTGCTTACTTTCTTGTTTTTCTGCTTTCTTTTCTACTTAGTTTCAAATGTTTATCTTGTTTCTATCACATGCCTGCTAGGGACTGATAACTAATACAGCATACTATGTGCTATGATCTTAAATAAAATATTTTTAATTTCTCACTTGCTCTGAATATTGTATGCTATTTTGTTAGGCAGAGACTATAAATGATTCGGTTTGTTATTCAAGTGTTTAACATGGTGCCAACACAGACTTGTTTAAATGGTCCATCTCTCTAAGGTCCATTTAGAAGAACAAAACATACTGTTTGAGACTCTGAAAAATTCCAACCAAGAAGGACCATAATAAATTCATTTATTTGTCCATCAGCTCACTAGTGCAGTCATGTGGTCTAAATAGAGCATTGCCTAGCAGCTGGTATTCTGTAAGTGAAAAGGCGCTGCGCTGTGAAATCATGGCGTGTTCCTGGGACTACAAACACTCAATATGTTTCCGGTACTGAATAGTATTATTGGAATTTGAACTATGCAGTGTAGGAGCTAAAGCCCACTGGGCAATATAAAACCGGGGAATCAACAATTCCCTGGTTTTAGCTTGGTTGTGACATTCAGAGACACTGGAATGGGATCAGGTTTATTGGGGTTGATGTAACAGCAGTTTCTCTGTACTTGAAATTTATCAATCTACTAGGGGCCCGGTGCACGAAATTCGTGCATGGGGGGGGGGAGAAGGGAGGGGGGGGTCCCTCAGCCCAGCCTGCCCCCTCTCACAGTCTGGAACCACTTGGTGGATGTCCTATGATGGCCCCAGTCTGCCAGGCGCCTTTTGTGTGTGTGTGTGTGTGTGTGACCACTGGGGACCTTCCCCCAGCTGCATCTGAGTCTCGGAGCAGTCCTCCTGTGTGTATCTACCTGCTGGGGGCCTGCCCCCAGGCACATCATCAAGGCTTGGAGCAGGCACCCCCTCTATGTTGATCTCTCAGACTCTTGCCCTCCCCTGCATGTTGTTCTCTTTTTAGAGCTGTGGCCAGGGCTGAGTGCTGCCTGCCTCCCAAGCTTGCCTACTGCTCATCTTCCTCCAGCCACCAGAAAGCAGGGAAAACCCCACCTCGTGGTCAGGCTAGCCTTTTCCTGCTCCCTGATCTCCGGAAGGGACCTGGGAAGCCACCAAGCAGGCCGCCAACTCTTTCCCACTCACCCGTCCCCTGCTGCCTTCCTTTCCCACTTCCCAGTGCCGCCAAGGGGTCTGGGGAGCTGCCAAGCAGGACCCCAGCCCCTGCAGCCTTGCTTTCCCGCTCTCTGGTGCCCCGCAAAGAGCTTGGGCAGCCACTAAGCAGGCTGTGACGCCCCTGCTGCCTCTTTCCCACTCACCGGTACCCTGCTGCCTTGCTTTCCCACTCCCTGGTGCCCCGCAAAGGGCCTGGGAAGCCGCCAAGCAGGCCCCTGACCCCCCACTGCCCCTTTCCCACTCCCTGATGCCCTGCAAGGGGCCTGGGAAGCCCACCAAGCAGGCCGCCAACCCCCCGCCACCTCTTACCCACTCCC
>PVJC01055076.1:0-10291 GCA_004026665.1 Murina feae
GCTACGGCTATAACTACTCTTAAAACTAAAGTCTACTCTAAAAATGGCCCAAGGCATTTGTAACTGGGGGAAGATAAAGAGCATGTGGTAGGATGGGCAGGGAGACGGTTGTGGTCACTCTGGCCAGACTGTGGTTGGAGAGTATTGGGGAAGAGGTCAGATAGGGATGCTCATATTTAACTGCACCCACCCTTCCCTGCTGAACTCTGAAGTCCAGCTCTGACTCAACCAGAGACCCACGTCAGTCAATGTCCCATGCCAGAAGGCTCCTTCCCACCTGCACTGTTTCCTAGGCAACCACCTGGTGTTGGGTTCTGCGGGCCACCTAGGACAGGAAGAAAGAATTCCATCTTCAGCGGACTGAGATGGAGTAAGGATCATTTAGTCATTCCCCCTCCACCTGTAGAGTCCACAGAAATGCAGGAGGGACAGGGCTTTCTCCTGCAAGTTTCCTACAAAGCCAGGGCTCCAGGACAAAAGCACCCAGCACACCTGCCTGACCCCCCCCCCCCCCAGCTCTGCACACCCGTAGGACCTGCTGTTCCGACCCCGCACTCACAGGTAACGTTGAGCTGGATGGTTCTCTCCATGGTCACACCAATGGCAGGAAAATGCACCTGACAGGTGAGGTTGGTGCCATGGTCCTGGGGCTGTGGGGTAAGGATGAGGACGGAGGAGAGGCGGGTCCTGGGGCCCAGAGAGGTGTGGACAGTTGACGTCCAGGAAAAGGTGGGGGGTGTGCCCCGCTCACAGGCCCAAGGCACAGAGCAGGTCAGGTTGCTGGGGCGGCCACTCTCCAGGGGCCCCGGAATGAGGATGTCAGGTGTGTAGTTGAGGGCTGGTGAGGAGGGGGAGACAGGGGATCAGGAGGGAGGGTCCCAGGTGTTGTCTTGAGAGAAGCCTCAGCTCTGGTGCAACTCCTGCCTCTCAGCCCAACAGACTGTACCCCGACCCCCTCCCAGGATGGGGTTCCATGCCAGCCCTGCCCGGAGCCACTGTGAACTTCTCCTGTGGCCTCTCCTGGAGCCCGTTCCTTACCCGTCACTTGCACGGAGAGCTTGTTCCGTCTGTAATTATATTTTAGAGAATTTGTCTCCACCCTAAAAAAGTAAGATCCAGCATCTGTCCTCCGGGCGTCTCTGATGTCCAGGGAGCAGTTTTTGGTCTGAGGATCCCCGAGGAGGTGGAATCGGCCCTGGGTCTCCTCGTGCACTTTGCGAGTCAGGTTGTTTGTGACCACAGCAGCAGCCGTGTTTGTGTCAGCTCCTTCATGGAACCAGGAGCCATATGCAGGGGAAGGATTCCTCGCGTAGCTCTTCGGGTAGGTGAATTTGCAGGGCACAAACACGCACTGGCCCTCCTGCACTGTCACGGGTGTCTGCACTGTCATGTTAAATTCACTATGCTGAGCCAGGGACCCTGCAGGAAAAGGAGGGTCAGCCGCAGCCCCCATCCCACTCTTCCCTCTCCCCTCAGGCGCTCACCTGCCCACAGCAGAGGCAGCAGCCACAGCATCTCTGACATATAGAGTTTCTGGGCTCCTGTGACTGAGATAAAAAATGAATACAGTGGGCGAGGGGACGGTGGTGAGACCACGGAAGCTGGGGAGGAGCATGAGATCTCCAACGTTCACAAAAGAGGAACCTCAGAGCCCAAGCGCTTCCCCTCTCTACTCGGAGCAGGCAGGCCCCCCGCAGCTCAAAGACCCAGGACACAATCCTAGAGAAGGACAGACAAAAAGTTGACCCCATGTCCTGTCCATCTGAGGCCCTTCCCTGAAGCTCCAGAGCTGAACCAGAACCTCTGAGGACATCTGAGGAGGGGACACAGGAGTCTACTTAGGGCCTCTCATTAGGGGCTTGTCTGAGCTCTGGTGTCTACATCAGAGAGCTGGTTCACTCCTGCATTGACGGGAGGTCCCAGCCTCACCTAGAAGCTGTGGTCGGTCCTACAAGGTGTAGGAGTCTGTGATGTCCATGTGAGACTTTGGGGCAGAAGGAAAGAAGGGGGTCTCAAGTGAGGTGAAGGCAGCATTTACTCATTCATTCTTTCATTCATTCCTCATTCATTCATTCACCAAAAACTCAGTGAGCATCTACGTGTTGGTTGGCCAAAGAAAAGACAAGAACAGATCTATGGACCTTGTTTGTGCCCCTGAGATGTTCCCCACCCAGTGACATCGCTTCCTCCCAAACACAGTGTTGCCGGGCTGGCTTTAGAGCTGCGGTCACTCATCAGTCTACAGTGTGTGCTGGTGTCACGCTGGGCATTTCCTAAAAACACAAGTGCCGGTTCCTATTTTACACATTCTGATTCACGGTGTTTCAATGACTGGCATCTCCAAAGTGAAAACCGAATCGCATCTTCATGGAACACAAAGGGAGACCACAGGTTCCCAGATGCCAGGGCAGGAAACTCTTCTCTGTGATTCCCGTCACTCAGAGTGTGTGAACGGGAGAGACTGGCTCAGTTCCTCATCACGCCAATGAGCACTTCCTGTCATGGTAAAACCCCGGAAAGTTGGGGGTGAACAAGGAGCTGAAACATTTCCCTTATATTATGCAAAGTTCCTTCCAGATGGAGTATGTTTCTCCCTGTCTTGAGGAGTAAGATGATATTTGCCTTTCAAATAAACTACATAGTTACTTGTCTCGGCAAGAGTTCACAATTTCCTTTTTGCATTGACTGCTGGGAATCTCAGGGATTTATCTAGACTTAATTTCAGAAACAGTGTTATTCTAGCTCCCTGGTTCAATGATGTCCTCTTTGGCGATTTCTGTTCGGCTTAAAAAAAAAAATTGGACCTTAGAAGTGCTATAAAATTGTAAAGCACCTCAAATTCTAAGGCCAGACTCTGAAGATTCTAATTTCTACATAAAATAAAAATATGTAAGATTGATCAAAGTATGCTTCCCACAGTAAAATGCAGCTCAAGAACTTAATATCTCTAGGAAACATGAGTGGGATATGCAGCTACAATTAAAATTTGCATTAGGCTCACAAGGTTTTCCATCAGAATCTGTGGATATGCATCTGGCAAACTCTTGATCCCGGTGACATAAAAGCATTTGAAACCAGATATTTGTAAAATCTTTCGAACACAGGCCCTGACTCTGAGTCCTGTCCCATCTCAGGAGCTTCCCTTCAGCTCCAGAGCAGGACCAGGACCTCTGAGGACATCTCAGGATGAGACTTGAGTCTCCAAGAAGAAAGCAATAAATGCATAAAAAGTGAAACAAGAAATCGATCTTTCTCTCTTCTCTCTCTCTCTTTTACAATTACTTTTTCTTTCTCATATCTAAATAGAAAAAGATATTAAATCTTCAGTAAGTAAAATGATAGCTTGTTCCAGGCTGTTAAAAAAGTAACAATATAATAGAAAACCTATTACAAATGACGTGTATCATAAAGAAAGTTATACCATTTTCATGGAAAGGAAGATTCTGTGAGTTCTAACTGTATTTCTTTTAATAACTTCATAATTTACATAATATAAAAATGTAGACACTTGTGTATACATTTCTATGAATTTGAACACATGGAATTGAGCCACAATAAAAATATAGAGCATTCCCACTACCACCGAGACTTTCCCTAACCTCTTTGTCATGCCACCTCCAGCCCCCGATACACCTTCAATCATGGTGAATTAATTCTGGCTATAGGAGAATTTCTATAAAGTATTGATTTGAGTCTATATTGTCTCACCATATTTGTGAAATTGATCCAAGTTCTATGTACGCGTTCTTCATAATGTATTATTACACGATATTCCATTGGCTCTCATCCTGGTTTTAACATGTAATTTTCTAACAACAAATGATGTTAAACTTCTCTTCATGTGCATAGCTGTCATTATTTTTCTTAATAGGTGAAATGGCAGGTTAAATCTATGGGTGGGGTCAGTGGCATTCACTTGGTTGTGGGACCATCACCACCAACCATCTCTAGGTCTTTGGTTATTTTTCCCAAGATGACATTCTGTGCCCATGAAAAGTACAGCTCTCCATCCCCCCAGATGCTGGCAACCAACATTCTATGGTCTGTGTCTATAAACTTGCTAGTCTAAGTGCTTCATGGAAGTGGTATCACATAACATTTGTCCTTTTGTGATTGACTTGCTACACTTAGCATAGGATCTTCAACCCACATTGTAGTATGAGTCAGAATTCACTTTCTTTTTGGAGGATGAATAACATTCCCTTGTATGTGTACACCACATTGTGTTTATATGTTTCTTGGTTGATGGGCCCTTAGGTTATTTTCACCTAATGTTGAATAATGCTACTATGAATAGACATGGACAAATATCCATTAAAGTTCCTGCTTTCAATCCTTTGGAGTAAATACCCAGAAGTGAAATGGCTTGTTCTTATCCTAATTCTATTTTTAATGTTTTGAGGAACTGCCAAACTGTATTTAAAGGCATATGCACAGCCTTGGAATGTAGAGCAAAGCCCAAGAGTTTCATTTTCACCATATCAGCTCCAAGTCTTGTTTTTTCCTGTTTTTATTTTATTGGATTGATTTCAGAGAGGAAATGAGAGGGAGAGAGAGAGGGAAACAATGATGAGAAAGAAACATCATCGCTGGGCTGCCTCCTGCATGCTCCCTACCTAGGATGGAGCCCACAACCCTGGCATGTGTCCTGACCGGGAATCAAACCAGAGACCTTTTGGTTCCTGGGTCGACACTCAACCTCTGACCCACAGCAGCCAGGCTCCTTTCACTCTCTTAGAAGTAACTTTCACAGAACAGCAAGCTCCTGCTCCTTAAATTATGAGTCACTCATGAGGTGACCCACAAATGTATCAGGACATGGAAGAGCAGAGCAAACAAGGTTTGGAGACATTCAAGGATTCCAAAAGGTCACATGGGCAGTGCAGAGGACTGAATGATGGCCACCCAGAAACACCCAGGTCTTAATCCCTGGTACCCAAAATGTTACCACATAAGGGAAAAGGGGGCTTTACTGATGGGATTAAGGTAAGGATATTCACATGAAGGCCATCCTAGATTTTTAGGGTTGATCCCTGAATCCAGTCACAAGAGACTCCAAGATAGAAGTAGCAGGTGACTTTCTACACACAGAGCAGAATGAGGCCATGTGACTAGGAGATAGGTCTCAGTGACGCAGCCACAAACCAAGGACAGCTGGCACCCCATCACTTGGAAGAAGCAAGAGATGGGTTCTCTCCTCCAGCCTTTGGATCAAGTGCATCCCAACCAGCAACTGGATTTCTACACAATACAAGCCATTACACACGATGGGGTGTAGGACATGTTACCCAAAGATGTGGCACCCAATCTTTCTATGTTTCTGAGGTCTCTGTCAACATCTTAGAAGGGCAAAGGGAGAAGATATTTTTATTCCCTATATATATTTCTGATCTCAAGAACTAAGAGACTAAATTTTCATTTTTTAAAGACACAAAGTGTGTGGGAGGCAATTTGTCACTATGGCCCCAGGAAACCAATACAGGCGGGAATTCATTGATTATTTCTGGGAGGACCCAGAGAAGGAATTGAGAAAGGACCTCCTACGCCTGATCCATCCCTCTGTTCCTCTTTGCAGCCAATTTCCTCAAAGGTTGTCTGGACCCATAGTTCCCATATCCCCTTCTCCAAATTCTCTCCTGCAGTTGCTCCAATCTTCACACCTTTTCAACCAACCATTGAATTTCCTGTTGTCAGGATCTCGAACAATGTGTTTCCTTGCGTCTTCTCTTCTCTATGTGCCAGCAGTCCTTTCCTCCCTCACCTGTTGTCATCATCTCACACTGACATGTGGAAATCTCCCATCTGGACCACTCTTCTGATCTCCAGACGTCCACACCAGCTCTCTCACTGACAGCCCCAGTTGGATATGAAGTGTCTTCTCAGAAGGAACATCAACCTCAAAAACCTCCTCTCTGTGTACATCAAACACACATTTTCTGAGGCTCAGGGGGAAACACTTGGGCACCACCCTTGCTCTAGACTTTCTCTCAGTCCCCACATCAACTTGAACTTCAACATATATCCAGAAATTAAACCTCACT
This sequence comes from Murina feae, assembly GCA_004026665.1. Classification (NCBI taxonomy): domain Eukaryota; kingdom Metazoa; phylum Chordata; class Mammalia; order Chiroptera; family Vespertilionidae; genus Murina; species Murina feae. Next base: position 6,042 of record PVJC01055076.1, read on the forward strand.
CTCCGCCTCACCTCCCTGGTTCAATTACCATACGCTCTTGCCTTCTGTGTCCTCCCCATTCTCTGTTTGGCTTCTGTGGACACACTAGTCTATTCTGAAAAGGACAGCCACAAGAATCGGTTACAAAGAATGTTCAACTATATCTCTGATTTCCTCAATGGCTTCCCAGTTCCTGCATTTGCTGCAAGCTTTCACTAGGCTTAACACCATATGGTCTGCACCTTCCTCCGGGGGGTCTCTACATTTCCTGGCGCCCCTGGACTGTCATACTGGAGTCTTGTCTCCATTAAACAGTAGGTTGCTTCTGCCTCAGAGCTGAGACACTGCTCCCCATCTTCCCGGCTATTCTCCTTTAGGGCAACACCCAGTCTGCTCTCTCACCAGCATCAAGTCTAGGCTCAGACATCACAGTTCACACTCTCAAATGTTGGAAATTGTCCCTCCCCATGTCACTTGATTCTTTCTTGGCATGATTCCTCCCCAAAGAAAAATGATCTTTCAACAGGGTGTAAATTTATTTTTAATTTATTTTTAATTTATTCTCTTGTCTCCAGAATGACAGCTTCTAGATGACAGAGATTTTTGATACCAGGTTTATGGTTGCATCCTTAGTACCTACAACAATGTTGGCACATAGTGGGTGTTCAGTTATACTTTTAAAAGTGTCTGTGTGTAATGACTAAATATTCTTACATTCAAATCCATACAAGAATCACACACACACATACACATACATGTTCAATTAGATAACTATTAACTAAGTTGAAAGTAGGATCAGCACTTGTAGATGTAGGAATGGGGAGGGAAGGGCATTTCAACAGAAGGAACTGCACATGCAAAGGCTCAGAATCACAAAGGCCCTGGCCCAGCCAGATGTGGAGATGATGTGAGATGCAGGGAGATAATAGAATCCAGTGGAGAGTCCAGCAGGAGACAGACCATGCTGAGTCCTCAAATCCAGCCTGGTGGTTGCACCTCATCTCTGGCCATGGAGAGGAAGCATCATTGTTCACACTGTGCAGGAAGTGAGCCATATGTCTCTGGATACACCATTTGGAGACAGGTAGCTGGTGGGTTCATGGACCCAGGGGAGAGATGAGGCCACAGGCACAATCCCAGCATGACGGGGAGGAGATGGCCATCCACATAGGCTGTGATTATGGAATCAGAAGGACAAGTCTTAGTGGATTGAGAACGGAATGGTCTTAGAGAGGGAGGCCACATGTCGTCACTATGATGGGGAACTCAGCAGAGAAGTGGGTTTGGGGAGGAAGGTGCCAGCTCCCTCTCAGCAATACTGATGGGCAGACTTGTGGGAGGTGTCAGTGGGTTTTGCGTGGTGACAGACCTACATCACTCACCTGAGAGATTAATCTGAGATTCTGTTTGCATCACCTGTGCTCCTTTGGGGTCTTGGAGCCTTCCTCCTGTGGTACCTGACTCTGAGGGAAAATACCAGGATCTTTCAGTCGGATCGCATCAGGTCCAGTGGGCAGCAGACCCAACCCCCTGTTCCCTGTTCCCTGTTCAAGACCTGGAGAGGAGATGAAGTAGGAAAGGATGTGTCTAGCCTGACAGAACCTCCTGATCACTGGGGGTACCTCCCACCCTGGAGACCTGGCTTATGGGACATTCATGAGGTCTGTCTGTATGGAGTCCTCACCTACCACCCCTTCATCTCCTGCCAGCCCTGCTCCTGACCCATCGGGATCCCAAGCCTTGGTTCAGCTCTCAGCTTCCTGCTCCGTGCCTTCCCCAGGCCTCCCTTCCTCCCTGAGCTGAGCTCACATGAGGACAATGAGGCAGAGGAGGAGGAGTAGGGTCTTGACAGCGGCTTCCCCAATGGCCACCAGCACCACATCAGCCCTGGGTCCTGATAATCCTGCAGGAAAGAGGGACGAGGATGGAGTCACCTGCTTGGCCATAATCCCTTGTCCTTCTGCTCCCAGTAGGACCCTGGACGTCATTTCCCAGACCCTCCTGCCTCACTGGATGCTAGTCCACCTGGGCTCTCACCCCAGACCCTGACTCCCAGAAGTTGGACAGAAATTGAAATGCTTAAGGTGGAATTCATCAAAATGAAATATTTGTTCATCAATGGATACTATGAGGAAGGTGAGAAACCAACTCACTTAATGGGAGAGAACATTTGCTAGCTGTAGATTGGATAAGCATTAATAACCCGGCCATATACCAAACTCTTACAACTCAACAACAAAAGGTCAAGGAACCTGATTGAACAACGGACAGAGATTCGATATAAAATGTTCTTTAAAGGCGACGTACAAATGAACAATAATTCTGTGAGAAAATAAAGGGTGTCATAATTATCTCAGAAATGCAAACCAAAGCCATGTTGAAGTAGCTTTTCACACCCACTAGTAGCCTACGATTTTTTTTTTTTAAGGAAAATACCAATGTTGGCAATTGTGTGAAGAAATTCGAGGCCTTATTCCTTTTTGGTGGGAATGTAAACTAATGCTGCCACTGTGGAATACAGTCCAGAATTTCCTCAGAAAGTTATACATTGAAAGTGCCATTTGACTCAGCAATTTCACTCCCAGGTACATGAGCTAAAGAACAGAAAACATGTCTGAACAAAAAAACGTGCATTAAGTTCACAGCAGTATGTTAACCACCAAAAACCGGAAACACCCTAATGTCCATCAACTGATCAACAGAAGAACTGAAAGTGGTACATCCATACAACGGACTATTATTCAGACAACCCCTTAACGCCCTTGTTCTCTGTTAGAGAAGATGTGCTCACAGCCAGATCCCTCCATGCTATGGATAGCTCCACACACAAAGACCAGGCGGGTTGGCGGGGGGAGGGGGAGCAGCTTGTGGACACTGCTCACTTCCAGGGGGAGACAGCTTCTGAGGGCAACTTCAATGCCTTTACTCTAAGGGAAAAGTCTTTTGTTTTGAGAGAGAGAAAGAGAGAGAGAGAGAGAAACATTGGTGTGCTTTCCATTTGTGCATTCATTGGTTGACTCTTGTATGTGTCCTGTGTCCTGACAGAGGATCAAATCCACAACCCTGGTGCCCTGTGACAGCACTATAACCCACTGAGCTACCTGGCAGGGCCAGCTTCAGTGTTTCCTTCATTACTGGCCATGTGACTGTATTGCCCGTTCAAAATACATAAATTAAACTATTACATGAGCCTGGAAGATTTGTCAGGAGATGGAGGACCAGGGACCTTGAGAGGCAGCTCAGCCGTGTGGAGGGTGCCTCGTTGTCCTGGTGCAGCTGACAGGGGCTGGGAGAAGTCCTCAGAGAGTGAGGGGCCAATGGCGACAGCTGCTCACAGCGGCCATGGGGGCTGAGGAAGAAGAGTGACCACTGGGTTCATCCACAGGGGGTGTCTGGTCACTGGGTGAGTCCAGGATGGGGCAAGGACTGGCCCTGTACTGATCTGGAAGTGGTGCTCCCTACAGCCCATGATGGGCTCCTTCTTACCTGTGCTGTCTGCTAGGCAATCACCTGGTGTTGGGTTCTGCGGGGCACCTAGGATAGGAAGAGAGGAGTTTGCTCCTCAGTGAGCTGAGATGGGGTGAGGATTGTTTAGGCATCACACTTCCACCCTCAGAGGCCACAGAAATGCTAGAGGGGCAGAACTCTGTCTGTGCTCTAGGTCCCCTACACGGCCAGGTCCCCAGGACAAAGCACCCAGCACACCTGCCTGGCCCTCCTGCTCTGCACACCCTCAGGGACCTGGTGTTCTGATCCAGCACTCACAGGTGACATTGAGCCGGATGGTTCTCTCCATGGTCACACCAATGGCAGGAAAATGCACCTGGCAGGTGAGGTTGGTGCCATGGTCCTGGGGCCGTGGGGTAAGGGTGAGCATTGAGGAGAGGCGGGTTCTGGGGCCCAGGGAGCTGTGGGCAGCTGATGTCCAGGAGAAGATGGGGGGCGTGCCCCGCTCACAGGCCCAGGGCACAGAGCAGGTCAGGTTCCTGGGGCGACCACTCTCCAGGGCTCCCGGGATGAAGATGTGGGGTGTGTGGTTGAGGGCTGGTGAGGAGGGGGAGACAGGGGATCAGGAGGGAGGGTCCCAAGTGCTGCCCTGAGAGAAGCCTCAGCTTTGGTCCAGCTCCTGCCTCTCAGCCCAGCAGGCTGTACCCCGACCCCCTCCCAGGATGGGGTTCCATCCCAGCCCTGCCCGGGGCCACCGTGAACTTCTCCCGAGGCCTCTCCTGGAGCCCGTTCCTTACCCGTCACTTGCACGGAGAGCTTGTTCC
>PVJC01055077.1:0-10311 GCA_004026665.1 Murina feae
TCTCTCTCTCTCTCTCTCTCTCTCTCTCTCTCTCTCTCTCTCTCTCTCTCCCCCCCCCCCCCCCCACTTGCTTAGCACAGACAGTTACCAGATGGAGGTAAAAAGATATGATCGGCATCACTCTCACAAATATATTTGATGATTAAAGGAATAAATTTGGAAAATTCTTAGGTTATATTGGAGGAGGGGGGTCCACACAAAGAATCAGGCGAATGCAGCTTACACTGGGTCTGCATGTCCATGCTATCAGCAGGGCTGAGCTCGCCTTCAAGAGCCCTGCAAATTCAAAGCCACTTCTCTTGAACGCTCTATGCATGTGTGAGAAACTACTCCCAACTGCTCCCAGAGAACTCTCCAAGCCCCTATCATAGCTTCTATTATGCATGTTTTCTTTTTTATACCTCTCAGTAGACTATGAATTCTGTAAGAGCAGCAACCTTGCCTAACTTGTTCACTGTTGAACTCACAGTAACTTAGTTACATTACCTGACTTACAGTAGTTGCAAATATTAGTGAGAATGAAAAATAAAGAGAAGATGGGTGGGAGAAGACAGAAAAAGTAGAAGGAGAGAAAAGATGTAAAGAGAGGCAGGAAAGAAAAAAACAGTTTAGGTACATTCTGGAATAAGATATGATTGTTCTGATTCTCTGTAACCCATCTAGAATATTCAGGCTGCAAAAGACAATGTACTTGGATTCCCTTCTTCCTATTAAAGGAATATATTCTATCACAACTCTCATAAAAAATCATTCAACCTTTGCTCAAACCCACAACTTGCACAAGATAGCCCTTGATATTTTAGAAAAGCCTTATTTGTTAGAATAGTTTTCTCCCAAACTGTACAATCTATCTTCTGCAGCTTGTATGTATTTATCGCAGTTTATATCTCTGCCATTCAACCGAGTAATTTAACTCCTTTTAATATGTACACGAGAGCCCTCAGATAACTGAAAGGTCTTCCTTTAGGACCTGAGATCTTGGGTCACTATCCTGGTCATTGTTTTTGGACATTTTCTGGTTGCTTCTCATTAATGGCACTTGTCTTCGTAAAGAATACTACAGATATGCATGCCCTCTCCCTCAGCGCACATGGCACTGTTCTCTATCCTGATCAGGATCATCTCCTATAGAGGGCATTTTTTTTTTCATTTTTATTTCTACTTTATATTTACTGTTTTTTTTTTTACAAATGAGATTTCACCTTGATAGCTTTTATTTCATTGTGATTATTTGAGCTTATTATTTCTTATTATTTATTTTTTAAATGTCCACATTTGGTCTTCTTCCATTCAACTTGAAGGTACAGAGTTAAATAAGATAAAAATATCTGCTACAAGAAAAATTATAGACTACTAAATAGAAAAAAATCAGTGTCTATGGGGCTACATGTGAGTGCAAAGCACTAAGAAAGTAATAAGAAAAGCCACCAAACCCTCTTTTGGTGGGAGAACAGAAGTCTTCCTGTAAGAGGTGATGGCTGAGATGAATTTTGAAAGATGTGTATAAGTTAACTAGATGAAAAAGAAAGGACAAGGGGATTTCAGGCCAAATAAATGACATAGGCAATAGCTTGGAAGCATGAGAGTAGATGACATGTTCTCTCATCTGTGCTATTAGATTTCCCTTTCATCTTTGTCTTCATTACAAATTTGAAAAGCATGAACTCTATATTATCATTCAAGTTATTGAGGAAATATTCAATATATGCCCCTGCTGGCTCTTGCATGTGATGGTATGATAAGAAAATAGTTCATGTAGGACAAATTGACATTTAAAAAGTTATGACCTGTATTTCCAGAACTTACCATTTCTAGGTTCCAGACTCCTAAATTAGTGTAAAAAGTTTTGACACAATAAGAAACATGAAATATTCATGCAGTGGCCCTGGCCAATTTGGCTCAGTGGATAAAGCATTGGCCTGCGGACTCAAGGGTCCCAGGTTCGATTCTGGTCAAGGGCGTGTACCTTGGTTGCGGGCACATCCCCAGTAGGGATTGTGCAGGAGGCAGCTCTTCAATGTTTCTCTCTCATCCGTGTTTCTAACTCTCTATCCCTCTCCCTTCCTCTCTGTAAAAAATCAATAAGATATATTAAAAAAAATAAAAATATTCATGCAGTGGTAAAATAAGTAGAAATATAATACAAACAAGGATAATTGGAAGAAGTTTTCCTAGCATTCTTTACCTTCCAGGCACTGGGCCATTCATTTTCTAGTGGGTAAGAGAAGAATTACCACCAGCCAGAATTTGTCACGTTCAAACCACTAAACCTAGAACTCAAGGTGCTATTAGATTGTCTGTCCCCCATGGGCAAAGCATTAATTTTTAAAGAGCTCTAACCCATATGATTTAGAGTTAACACCAGCTCTGATGAAGATAAAATATAACAAAATAAAATTTCAATATCTCAACAAAACAGAAGTCTCTTTATCACTCACATAATAGTCTAACAACAGCTCTAGCCAGCCTGGGTCAGTGGCTAGAGCATCAACCTGTGACTGAAGGGTCCCAGTTTCAATTCTGGCCAAGGGCACATGCCCAGGTTGAGGGTTCGATCCCTAGTAGGGGGCGTGCAGAAGGCAACTGATCAGTGATTCTCTCTCATCATTGATGTTTCTATCTCTCTCTCCCTCTCTCTTCCTCTCTGAAATCAGTAAAGAAATATATACTTTAAAAAAATAAGTCTAACAACAGTTCCAAATCACAATTCAGGGACCCAGGGCAGAATCAATCTTCTGGTTCTGCTCATCATAATAATGTGGTTTCCAAGGTCCTAATGCTCATGTTCATCAGACTTGTGGAAAGGGAAAGGAAACAAAGGTTAAGATCATTCATTTCTCAACCCTTTAGTCCTGAAAATGAAACGTATTAGTTCTGCTCACATCCCATTGGATAAAATACTCATGTGACCATGCTGGACTCTCTTACTCTTCAGCTGTTCTCTGGAAGGGAATGCATAAAGTTTGGTGTATTGCTTTGGACACAAGCTTTACCAGTGCTGCCACAAGCTACACAGGACTCTAGCTATCTTTGTGTATTATAAACACACTAACAACCAATTCAGATACTTTAAATATTTAAAAATCTTCAACAGAAGAGTATATCAATGATCTACCCAGCACCTCTCTTATAATTATTAACCTATTACCATTAATTAATCAATTCTTACCCATACACAATTTAAAGTGTTCAAAATAATTTGTTAATAATTATGAAGCTCATGAAAATGACTTCCTGAAATTCTAATCATCCTAGAGGCATTTGATTTTACCTCTTTAACAAAAGAAAACATGGATATTCTAATATTGCCCTGAGATAATACAATAGACACTAAACTTTCTTCCAACATCATAAACAAAATATTTGGTAAAATAATTTAACAAGCTATGCATACACTAACTATATTATGATCCAATTGGTAATATTCCATATTGTTCCAAATATATCAAGATTATCTACTTGGTCAAATGTTTTGTTGAAGGGAAATAGCTATATGTATAACTTTACCATGATCTGCTTGACTCCTAATCGTAATTTAAACAAGCAAGCAAACAAAAATTGTGTCATGCCTTTGTTGCTTAGTGAGAACCTTTTTACCTATGCTGTCTCCTAGTGAGCATCAAATTTTGCCAATGTGCCCAGGAATTATTTATTACATTTCAAAAATGATTCTAGAAAGCAAGGAGCTACACCAGTCTGAGAGATACTGGAATCCATCAGCCAGCCACACAGTTGAAGACCTTTGGGGATCTTGGGAAGCTGTCTTTAAAAAGCCCAGTAAATTGGAACAGCCACGGGTTTCAAATTTCCCATTTCTCAGAGTTATTAAGGCATAGCAAGAGGAAAAAGAAAATTATAGGGAAGGGAGGAAAAACAATTTCATACTAGGTGTCCCAGGGGCAAGAATATGGTAGCATGTCATCATAATTCCTCAGGTTTCTGTCTACTTACTGGCATCCTCAGAGGTTTTAGTCCTTGAGGAGGAAAGAGCTTTGTTCACATTCTATAGCACCATTAGAACAAATGCTTATCTATTTGCAAAGCTGTATTATAAGGAGATATATCCATAGTCCTTTTCTTCTGGGCATTTACCAATAAAATGAATGTGATAGGAATTGAACGGACAGCAGTTCTATGGCAGCAGCAAAATAGAAAAATGTATACCTCTTGCTACTTTGTCAAGGTGCTTCTGTGTCAGATTGTGGAAATGGTTTCCATTTCTTGGGCTCATTTTATGATGCCAGAAGTATAAGGCCAATATCAGGAGAATGGAAAACTCTGGGAAAGTTGTCTTCTTTCAGTTTCGTGACTATGATTGCTGCTCTTAATTAGTGCTCCTTATGGTTTGGATTCTTGAATGATTTTACCCAGAGTGGTTTTTTTTTTCTTTTTTGTCATGAATAGGACTGTGGAAAGCCGTGGAGGCAGAACATCTTGGTCTGGGTCCTCCTGATGCACATGGAATCTCAGTGGGACGCACCATTTAATTACTAACTCTAGGAACCCCAGATGTCTCTGCTGCAAAATAGAGATGTGCTGTTGTTGATTTACCTCACAGGGCTTGTGCAAAACTTAAATTAGATAAGCTATTAGAAAGTACATAATGTGTTATACTTTGGAATGTCTCCAAAAAATAGGGAAATCTTACTTTATCATGCAATCTTCAGATAAGCAGAGAGCCTTCCCTGTGAAAGCAAAGGCCAGTGGACAGTTGCAGTTATGTTAATCACTGTGGTTACATACCTAATTTCTTTAGAAATGATACTTACCTTTTATTTTTGTTGCTACTACTGTGATCCTTCAAAAACAGGAGCAAATTAGATCAATGACCAGAGTTTGGAGCCTGTGGTGTGGGGAAGCATAAAGGACACAGGGCTGATGTCCAGCAGCTGTCATTTCTGAATTGATGCATCGTTATCGGTGCTAGGAAAAATCATACGACATCTACTGACACTGATTAAAGCTGATTTCCCCCCTGAAACGCTCTCTCACATCTATTGCACGGTAATGAGTCATGCCCAATGTCAGCCTTTCACTTTCTGACAGTCTAAGTACACATCCTTGGATAGGCTCCAGGCAGGCTGACATCTGAAATATAATGAACAATGCCATTCTAAATTGCCAGAGAATGTAAAAGTAAATGTGTGAGGAGCCATATGGAACTTGCTATTGTATTGGATGCTACAGTACATTGTTGAGCATTACTTAGCAGTGGGAAATGTGTACTGTAAAAGATGGATGACATAATTCTCAGTGTGATGGCAGCTTGAGCAGAAAAGGCAACTTTTGAAATACCAATCATATAAAAATGTCCACGTGTGCTTCCAGACCATAGCAGTAGCTTGTCAGTGTCTCTCCTCTAGAGCCTACTCAGAATGAGACGAGGATCTCTAGGTCATTGCTCCTTTGAGTCAAGGCACCTGACACCTAGGCAGTCCTTCTTCTGGCTAAGTCACTGGGCAAAGCACGCACAAAGCAGAGCCTCACCTCACGAGTTCTATACTGTGAAGAAGCCAATTTACACACATTATTACAATAGGATACAAAAATATGTTATCTGAGAAATGGACATGGTGTATTGGAAGTGGAGAGGAGAAAGTAGCCACGTTTCCTGAGATGGCATGGGAGGAGAAGAGGAAAGGGATTACAGAGAGAATGATAGACTTTGAGCATGGACTAGTTCACTAGAGAGATTGGGCGTTCATGGCTTAGAATTCTCCATCTGCAGAAGTAGGTGGGGTGAAGTATGGTCTCGGAGCATAATAGTCAGCAGTTTGGATGACTGCAGCTTGGAGAGCATGTAGGAAGGAGTGAGATCCGAGGCTGGACAGGGGCCACGTCACGAACAACAACATTTTGAGAGCTAAAGATAATATAAACTTAACGGAATTTTGAGGTGTTTCCCAAAATTATTAAGCACAGAGACATGCTCGTTAGCCCACAAAATGTACTTTGGCTACAGTCACGTTGCCCAATGAGACTTTTTGTCTTCTAAGTGGTTGCATGTGTCACTGGAAACTCCTATTTCTTAGGGACCCAAAGACATACCTTTGGCAGGGATAGGCCTACTTTTCCTCTGACAGAGAAACCCATGATATGAATGATTCAGTAGAACATCATCAAAAAGTAGAAAAGTGTCCACCGATCAGGATTTCAGTTAAATACATTAGGATGCATTTAAAAATTTAATACTCGTTACAGTTAAAATGAATGAGGTCATTCTATAAACAAATATTTGGAAAGATCATCAGAACACGTTGCTAAGTCAAAAAGTGAATTAAAGAACAATATGTACAAAGTATTGTGGATGTACACCAAAGTATTTTTATGATTCCAAGAAGTTTGCTTGAGTAAGATGGAGATTTCAGTTTTGAATTCATATATTTTTGGGTTGTTTATTTGCTTTACAGTGAGCTTACATTGTTTTACAATTTTCAAACTCCCACAAAAACTTAGGAGAACAAACAAGTTAGAAAGGAGAAGCAGGAAAAATAGAGGTGAAATGTTCACAGAAACTTTCTGCTTGGAATTCTTTTGATGACCTCACCTCAACCAATCATTCAACAAATTGCTTGACTAATGATTTTTTTTTTTTATTGACTTGGTTTAATGTTTGGCTAAATTAATCCAAGTTCCTGGTCGTTTCTTTTGTTCCCACAGCTTTATTTTCTTTAGGCCTATCTAGGTTTATTTTAGTCATTTTTCCTGTAATAGAACTTTACTGATAGAAAACTGCTCAGTTTTAAAATGTATATATCAAAGAAAAAAATAAGGGACTTAAGGTGAGGATGGAGGATAGATTCTGATCTGTTGTGAATTGGAGTGTTAAGGGGTAGGATGACAACTATTGAGAGAGGTTTTAAGATTTGAAAATAGGTCTGTCTAGACAGAAACACATAGGCGCAGGATTTCATAAATATGAAAATTGGTTGTCAAGGGAGTCATAATACATATCAGGCTCAGATATCTCAGTGGTTGAAATGACTTATGAAGGAGAATGATGCCCACGGAAATACAATAAGTAATATGCAAAGGGTGTGTCCAATCCTTCTCCCCACCCAAGTCCATCACTTCTTGGCCTCTTTTAGGAGTAATATAAAATGATACCTTGAATTGTACAAGAATGGACCATTTATCCACAGATCTTAAAATTTGGTCATGGATTTTAAGGACTAGCCTTTCTACCTCACAGAAGCCTCTCAGGCATCTTCAGGCTGCACCTTTAGGGACCCACATTAGATGACCCTAAATTTTCACTTCTCTGATTCTCTTTTTTCATTTGTCTCCTTTTAATGGTGGCAGCCAATTGGGGTTTGAAATGGTTCAGTTCACTGCAGAGATTAAAGGCTAATTTTGTTTACTTTTAATTCAGATAAACCCTGGAGACCAGTTAGTTATCTCAGGCCTAAGGACTTGCTCCAAGAAAGAAGCAGGAAATTGTTACCAGACTCTGGAAACTATAAAGCCCAGGTCTGGTGTCCTCCCACACTGACATTTATGTCCCTCCTTATCCACCCATTGGTTACCAAGACTCAAAAGTATTGTCAGTGATTAAAACTGTTCAATTAGAGTCAGGGCATTTCTTGGAACGAAGGGATTTGAATTCACATGTAGGAAAAGGAAGCTGGAAAGCCCTCAGGACCCTGGAAACAGTAGCTGTGGACTATATAGAACACATTTTCAACAGTGACACTTTGGGGCATTATGAGGCCAGACTAATATTAGTGATTGATAACATTCTGAGTCTCTTTGGCCTCTGAAAGCATTGATCCCAAACATGTCAGACAATTGGCATGGGAGTGGGGGCTGATGCTTCAAAAAGCATTAGGGTCTCGAGTCAAATCATAAGATAAACACATACAGTGAAATTATCTTGAAAATCTCATTGGAGAAGGCCACCTTTGAAGCCCTGTCTCATCTAAATAAATGCAATAAATTCCCCTTTCCTTCAGCAATTAGGCATGTGTAGCCATTACCTCTAGCACTAGAACAAATTGGAGTGTCTTTACTTGAGCATCCAATGAAGACATTGGCTTTCATTTGGCATCCACGTTGCATGAAAAACACATCTCATAGAACCCTAGACCTCCTCTTCACCAGGGAAGATGCTCTCACTCGGAGAGTGGGCAGGAAATGAGGCCCACTGAGAGGACAGCTGATGCTCTTCTGAACACAGCCCATTGAGCTTAATGACTGGAAGCACTGTCCCTGAGACTTACCCTTTAAAAAACATATTATTGCAACAATGTATTCAAAAGTAAAATAATTACCAATATCCTGCCCACAGTATAAAAGCTGATATTCTCACAGTTTTCTTTGGGTAGTATGTGAATTTTAAAAATTAAAATGTGAATGATGCAAGTTCATCAGCCTGCACTTTAATCATGGGGGGCGAGGGGGAGACTGTTTGATCATATTTGAAAATCAAGCCTGCAGACTAGGTCATACCAATATTAGTAGCATCTATTGATCTTCTACATTTATATCATTGCTTAAAATAGTGCATAGGGAGGAACCTAAGATGAGTTCCCCTGACTGTGAAAACGTAAAATAGACGTATGCAAACGATTTCTCAAGATAATCATCTTTAAGTAAAGGGGAAAATCATAATAGCAGATTGATTTCTTCCCTCTCACCTGACAATATTTACTCCATTCTCTGTCACTACAAAGAGTGCAAAGGAGAAGAGAATTTTATTGTTTCTTCTTTCTGTTCATAAGCCTAATTTATAATTTGGCTTGTGAGCTAGGTTAGAGACGCTCAAGCCCGTTTCTCAGTGTCCTCCCAGACATGAACCGGCTGAGTTCTTTCTCTTGTTTAAGGTACCCTAGCCCTCTCACCAGGCCAGAGCTACTGAAAAAAAACTCTCCAGTAGCCACTCATATATTTTATAAAAAATATTTTGCAAAACGCTGGCAGCACAAGGACTTAGATTTGAGAAATTTTCAACATTCAATTGTGTTCTATTTTTAATAGTGAGCTTTCCTCTGAATGCATTTCTGCCCTTTAGAAATTGGATTCATCTCCATGCTGTACTTTTATAATTCAAATCTGAGTTTTTTCTAGAAAATGTTAAGTGCATGTTTTTATAACATTGAAGTTCTGTTTTGAATGGCTTTAACTTTATTCCTCAGGCAGACTGAGACAGGATAGGAACTATTTGCCAGGGGAAGCAGATCATTATTTCAAACTGATGACTTTAACTAAGTAGAAAAAATTATTATTATTATTATTATTATTATTATTATGAAAGTACCAAACACTCATAGACAATGCATCTAGAAAACATAACCACTTCACTGTTGGGCAAACTATAACTTGGTACAAATGTCCATATAGATCAGTATTGCTGGACTGGCAATTCATGGAGGATGGATATAGTCTAGCTCAATCAGCCATGTGTTCTTTCTATGCAGTAAAGAAAATGTTCATTATAACCAGATGCCCAATGTCTTAAACATTTACTGAAATGGAGAAGAAACAGCCGGGTGCAGGATTTCTAGCACAGCTGGATCAGAGCGGGAAAGCCTTCTGCAGCCTGAGATGATGTAGGTAGCCAGCAAGATGGCAAGGATTGGAGGGAGCAGTGCACATCATGATCGGGAAAAAGAAATAAAAACATAGCACATGCAACCCCAATAGCTATACTTTATGTATTTATAAATATTTAATACACCTACTACACCAATAAATTATGTACTATCAAACATCATTAAAAATATAACAGGAATAAAAATATAAATTAAAATATCTACATTTTCTTCCCAGTGGAGGATGTTGAGCAACTCCTGGATGAATATAGTTCTCTGTCTCTTTGGTGTAAAGAATCCTTTTCTGTTGAAATACAGCACTCACTCTGGCTTTCTAGACAGTTCATCATTAACCATATTATTGGGTTAAGAAGGTATTGAAATCTGTGGCTCAACATAAATATAACTTTTGAGATAACTAAAAGTTTACTACCATAGGATTAGGTGAACATAGGTTTACGGTTGTGAGTACGTGAAATAGAGTTTATTCTTGTATTGTTACAAGAATATTATTGTGTTACTTATTATGAACAACTATAAACCTTCCTTTGCAAACCCTTGTGTTTTTATTTCATATTTTTATTTTTTTTAATTTATCTTTATTGTTCAGATTATTACAGTTGTTCCTCTTTTTTCCCCCATAGCTCCCCTCCTCCCAATTCCCACCCCAACCTCTGACCTTGCCCCCCCATTGTCCTCATCCATAGATGTACAATTATTGTCCAGTCTCTTCACGCATCCCCAACACCCTTAACCCCCGAAAATTGTCAGTCCACTCCCT
>PVJC01055078.1:0-10298 GCA_004026665.1 Murina feae
GGCTGGCCTGACCACAAGGCGGGGTTTTCCCTGCTTTCTGGTGGCTGGAGGAAGATGGGCAGTAGGCAAGCTTGGGAGGCAGGCAGCACCCAGCCCTGGCCACAGCTCAAAAAAGAGAACAACATGCAGGGGAGGGCAAGAGTCTGAGAGATCAACATAGAGGGGGTGCCTGCTCCAAGCCTTGATAGTGTGCCTGGGGACAGGCCCCCAGCAGGTAGACACACACAGGAGGACTGCTCTGAGCCTCTGATGCGGCTGGGGGCAGGTCCCCAGTGGTGACACACACACACACACACACACACAAGGCGCCTGGCAGACTGGGGCCATCATAGGACATCCACTGAGGGGTCCAAGACTGTGAGAGGGCACAGGCCGGGCTGAGGGACTCCCTCCACCCTGAGTGCACAAATTTTTGTGCACCGGGCCCCTAGTTACTAATAAAAGAGTAATACCTTCCTGGGGAAGAAAGGCAAATACAAAATGAAAACAATATGATGAATCTGTAATAGGAATATGTATAAGATGTTAAGGAGCACATAGGAGAGTTACAGATGCCAATCAAGGCAAAGGTTGAAGATAGTGGTAAAGAAAGAGCATGCCACAGAGTGAAGTTTGAATCGTGAATAAATGAATTGAAATTTACTGAGATGAAGATTGAGGGGGAGATTCCACAGGGAAGGATGGGAAAGATGCAGAAGTACAGAAAAGCATTCTAAGCCAATAAACCAAACTAGATGTCACCCAATAAATTTAATTTAAAAATAAAGTGTTAAATAAATAAATAAATAGGTAGGTAGATAATGAACTAGTGAGAGAGCTGAAGTGGACGGCATGCATGGATCCAATAATGAGTGAATGTTATAAGCCTTCCTGAAAAGGATGCTATACTACTTCATTGTCTAGTGGGATCCAGTGTCAGTTTTTGTGGGTTATAAGAAACCATTGAAGGGATGGAAACAATAAAAATGTATCATTTAATACATACTGTGACAGCACATTCTGGTCGCAGTGTAGTGGATGGGACAGAAGAGAAGACAGGAGGAAAAAGTCAGATGAGAACTTGCCTCTCACTGCTTACCAGGTATACTAGCGTGTGTTTATTCACAATAAAGTGTTGCCTATAGAAATGAGATTTGAATTAATTTTGGAGGAGCAGGGGAAAGTGCAGTCCTGGAAAGCTGACACAGAAATAGTTATGAATGTCCGGTCAGCATGGTTTAGTGGTTGAGCATCGACCTGTAAACCGGGAGGTCGCAGTTAGATTCCCAGCTGGGCACATGCCTGGGTTGCAGGCTCAATTCTGAGCCAGGGACATGGAGGAGGCAGCCAATCTATGATTCTCTCTCATCATTGATGTTTCTGTCTCTCTCACCCTCTCCCTTCCTCTCTGAAATCAATACAAAAATATAGTTATGAAAAAGAAATAGTTCTGAGTGACTTCTCTAATCCAGTAGAGAAGCTAGAGTTTGTTGGGGGAAAGTCATCTCTGGCTGCTGCAGTTGTGAAGTATGTGCATGGCTGAGATTTATTAGGTTGTTGAAGCGAACCCGCATGACCTCCTGAAAGTAATGGCTTCCAATTTACTTTTCTTTCTAAATCTTGTTTTAATTTTGTGCATCAGCAAACTTTAACCCAGAAAGTGAGTAGTTGTAAAGTCAAGTTGACAACAGGTAATTCAATAAAGTAAGTAAAACATAGCTTCCCATGCCTGAAAATGCAAGGCACTTTGGCTATCAAACTCCAACCCACCTTTCCGTTTTTATGCGTCTTAATAGGGTCCCTCCACTCACGCCCCCAAACCTATGCATCGAACAAACGCTGCTATTCCCTCTGCCTTGTTCAGAATTCCTTCCCCTCTTTCATTCTGAGCTTCTCTCCTTCTTTTAAGGTCTGAAACTTTCAGGTGAGGAACTTTCCCCTAACATCCCCCTGAAAATTAGCTTACCCTTTAGGATTGGATTTAGCTGTGCTTAACACAACAGTCTATAACAGCGGCTGAAATAGGTAAGTGGTTTTGTTTGTTTTTCTTTCTTTTTTATGTTATCCAGGAAGAGTTTCAGGGCTAGGAGACATGGGAAATCAACGTATGTTCTGTCATTATTAGCATGTGGCTTTTGTCATGGTTGCAACCCAAATGTCCCCAAAGCAGGCATCCCATGACATTCTAGGTCGTGGAAGGAGAAAAGGAAAGAGACAGGCCCAGCAGATATCTGCTTACATTTCATTGACCAGAATTGAATAAGAAAGCAATCCCTTGCTACAACGGGTCTAGCTAATTGGTTTTAGGCTTAACAATCGGTTTTTGGCTTATAAATCTCTACAGAAGAAATTAGTAAGAGAGAAGGAGTAAGCCTGGTGGTGGGGTAAGTTAATATACAGTGTCTGCCAGCCACACTGTACTCTCAAAGCACTGTAAATGCAACACTTTTCATAATGTATCATAATTATGTTCTTATATGTCTCACTATAAGAATCCTAGGGGCAGTGGCAATGTCTCATTTATCTTTGCATCCCAAACATGTAAACTATTATAGAATAAATTAATGAGCACCATGTAGGAATATATTTCCTATCTATCTATCTATTTATCTATCTATCTATCTATCTATCTATCTATCTATCATCTATCTATCATCTATCATCTAGTCACATTTTTGAGGTAACATTGGTTAATAAAATTATGTAGGTTTTCAAGTGTAAAATTTTATGATGCATCATCTACATATTGCATTGTGTGTTTACCATCAAAGTCACATCTCCTTGCATCACCATATATTTGACATCCTTTACCTTTTCCTACCCCTTACTCCTCCCCACCCCTCCACCTTCCTTCTGGTAATTACCATAATACTATTGTCTGTGTCTATAATTTTTGTTTGTTTATTCAATTGTTTTTCTTCAGTTTTATGTCCCACATATATGTTTAATAAAATAGAACTAAGTATTATGGGGTACACAGATTTAACTAGCAAATGAAAACCTTATCACCACAAAGGATATGATGGCATGATATTAAGTGATTAAAATACTCATGTCCATAGTTGGCAGTACAGATGTTACAGAATTAAACCAAGTAGAAATATGTATGATAACCTCCCCAGTTTAAGTGAGCTCTGAGCATATGATTTATATTTCCAGATCAAAAGTAATTGAATATTTTACTGGCAAGCTGTCTTTGATTCATAGAATAAGTGAAGATGCCATTAACATTGTATGCTTTTCTAAATGCCATTTTCCTCAATGTATTCTAGGACTGTTAGGTTTCTTTATTAGAGATAGTAAATAAGCTAAAACCATATCCTGAACTTTTCTCATTCAGTAATTGTGAATTCTGGGTCATATCATATCACACTGTTTATCTCAATGAATGTGTATGAGAATTAATTTTTCTCTAAATAGGAGTTGATTTGACAACCCAAACATACTGATGCCAAATTTTCTATTCAGGTCTGAGTGCCTTGTCTCACAAATCAAGGAATGAATTCGAGGACAAAAATGGTTAGCAGAAGCAAACTTTATTGAGAGAGACCAGTCCTGGAAAAGGTGCAGCTGGGTTTCCAAAAGCAGGTCAATGTCCACAGCTTCCGTTCCATGTTTCAGCCAAGTGTAATTCAGCATCCAAGCAAGTTAAAGTCTATCAGTCCATGTATGGAGTCCCACGTGGCCACAATCCACATGGTCAGAGGGCAGTGCATCTCCTGCCATAGGAGAGACAAGAACGCAGCGCACCAGAGAGAGAAGAGAATGTGCTTATTTTCTAGGTGATACATGCTTTATTGGCTTTTGGTTGGTCCTTTCAAAGAATTCTGCCTTAGTAACATTCTTGGGATTAGTTATACGTCTCACTGCCTATCTTCGCAATATCCATACATTTTTCAAATATATTTTCATTGATTTCAGAGAGGAAAGGAGATGGAGAGAGAGAAACATCAATGATAAGAGAGAATTATTGATTGGCGGCCTCCTGCATGCCCCCTACTGGTGATCGAGCCCACAACCAAGCATGCTCCCTCGACTGGAATTGAACCTGGTACCCTTCAGTCCACAGGCCGACGCTATATCCACTGAGCCAAACCACCTAAGGCCATCCATTTTTAAAGCTCACATCTCCCCTGTACCCTTCTTTCTCCACCTGCCTGGGTTGTCTTAGTAACTCCAGCCAGCTGGGTTCCCTACTTCCTCTCCCCATGGTTCTGTCCTTGACTACATAGCTCTTCTATCTCCTTAATAACACTTTTTTCACAAAAAAAGGAAATAATAGACTTCTTAAAGAAGAAGCATTTTTCTGAATAGCTGAATAATTTGAAACTATGATAGATTCAGAGACTTTGAATCAATTCTTTTAAATTCACTTAATAATATACATAATGTGTATCTTGCATTTTTAGCAAACACTTTATATTTCTGCTACAGGCCTGGTGCACAAATTCATGCACCAGTGGGGTCCCTCAGCCTGGCCTGTGGGATTGGGCTGAAACTGGCTCTCCAACATCCGCCAAGGGGTCCTGGATTCTGAGAGGGCACAGGCTAGATCGAGGGACCCCACTGGTGCAGGATCAGGGGCCAGGGAAGGACTTGGGAGGTTGGCCAACTGGGAGGGACCATGGGAGGGCTCCAGGACATGTCTGGCCCCTCTCACTCAGTCCCGATCGGCCTGACCCCAGCAGCAAGCTCACCAACTGGTCGAAGCATCTGCACCCATATAGTGGTCAGTGCATGTCATAGTGAGTGGCTGAGCAGCCTTAGCATATCATTAGCATATTATGCTTTCATTGGTTGAACGGCCGACCATATGACTGAACACTTAGCATATTAGGCTTTTATTATATAGGATAACAATCAAATTTGAAGACATCTTCAGAGAAATTCACATCAGTTTACTATTTGGGTTTGGGTTGTGTTCTGCCATGACACTGCCTCCAGTTCTTTTGTTTCCTCTTCCCCCATTCCTATTGTGACAAAAATATATATTAGATGATGTAGTGTGTCTCTTATAACTGCTGTTGTCCCAGAATAAAAATAATCTTGTGTTCTTGTTGTTTCAAAAGAAAAAATATATCTGCAGTTTTTGAATGATCATTTGTTCCCCTCAAGTGAAAATAGTCAATAGTTTGTAACTGATTGCTTTTTGAAATCAGTAATTAAATTATCCTTGGGACTGTTGTATTAAATCCTTTCATTAATGAAGTATTGTATTACTATAAATAGCATTGACATTTCTTAGAAAAAAGAATAAATGGAGCTGCACATTATGATATAGGAAGTTTTCTTAATATTTGCCACTATGCATTGTATAGAGTTTTAAGTAATTATTTGTGCTTTACACATTTTCAGTTTAAAGATGCCTAAACCCATTATCCGCCTGCCCTTTTTATTATCGAGTGTCACCACACCTCATTTTGCCCAAATTAACAAAAGTCTTCCTTGCTTTGATCAATTTTCAATTAACCCTGACGGCAGAAAAATAAATAAATAAATACAAATAAATGAAACAGGAAGGCATTGCTATTGGCATTAGGTCACTTACTAAAAAATTATAAAAGTGTATCCACTTCAGCAATTTGCTCTTACTCATTTATTATTGGCTGATGGTTCATGTTAAATTATTCCCATATAATTTGGAGTATTGAAAGGAGAATTATAGTGTCTTTTTTGCCATTTAGAATAAAAATGAGATGTTAATGACTGCATTTGTCAGGAGTTGACCTTTTGTGAGGACTATGTAGGAATGAAAGAGAATGTGCTGTCCTCCAACAGATAAATCCTTACATGGACATACGCTTAGTGTATTGTTTTACTTTTGTTTAGGTGTAAAATGGTGTGTACCTCTCTCTTCCTCCATCTTGCCATCTTTCATCCACCTCTCTATCTCTCTATCATACAACATTTCTTCTGCATGTGGATCACTGATTTTGTTCATTTTTAATGTAACCTTTATCCTCATTTTGGAACTTTATAAAAGTCATTTGGACTTTCGATTTTTCTGTTTCTTCATTGGTAAAATAAAAGGATTATGTTCGTTTTATTTCTGAAACTAGGATGTCAGCCACACTTGAGTAAGAATTTAATCTGATATATTTACTGGTGTAGCCCAACACGTGACAATGCTTTTTATGTGAAGGTTCTCAATAAATATTTATTGAATTAATTAACTAATTCTAATTACTCAAATTTAAATCTTAGGCAGTGAACCATTTGTAACTGGCCTTGAGCATCTGAGGAGAGCTTAACTGAAGAGGCAGTAGAGGAGCTAGTTCTTGATGGCTCAGCAGAAAATTGGCAAAAGAATAGGCTTACAGAGGCATTACAAGATGAAGACATATTCAAAGTAAATATGGAGGTTCTGGAAATAATTAGAAATGTTAAGGAGGGTGAAGATGTGTTAGGGATTCAGGCATATGCATTTGGCTGGGTGTTGATAATATTGGAAAGGTGGACTTTGAAGGATTGCCAGTTCAGGTATTTGAAAGTTTTGTGGTATTAAAAATATCTAGGAACCTGGACATTTAATGAAGAAATGAAAGAGTTTATTAAAAGACTAGAGGCAAAATTCGTGCAAGAATAGGCCTTTCTTCCCCAGGCTGCCGGCACTGGCTTCCCTCTGGCACCCAGGACCCAGGCTTCCCTTGCAGCCCTTGCTCCCTCCAGAAGGTTGTCCAGAAGGATGTCTGGTCTAATTAGCATATTATGCTTTTGTTATTATAGACGTTTATATACATTTGTTAAAGAAATTGGAAGACAATTGAAAAGTTTGAATAGAGATTTGTTCTTTTTTCTTTATTACAAGTAAAAGCTAGTGATGTAGGTATTACATATTCTCCAAAATTAATGATGGTTTATGGAAAATGGAGATATATATATATATAAATATATATATGTAAAATATTTCCCTAACTCATTTTTTGCCAGTTTCCTTTTGAATCATCACAAATTAGTGTGTATACACACTGATATACTCAAAATTCAAAACCAAAATACTCAGAAAAACTTCACGATAGCTTTTTCACACCAGACTATTGAGAAAGGATTTTTCCTTCTTTAGAATCTTTCTGAGAAATTATTTTTTAGCACCTAGGAATAATAAGAAATGCATGCAATTATACAACAAAAAAAGAACAAATGCACAGAAAGTCTTAGAATATGGAAAGCCTGATTAAGATATTTGTTGAATCATTGTCTAGCTGAAAAGAAAGGATATTTGTCAAAACAGGTGAGTTTACTGAAGCAGTATGAGAACAGGTGATGGAGAGGGGGAGCATAATGAGCTTGCCAAGGGAATCAGGTGCAGTATATTTGCAGCAGCTGCTGTGCTACAAGAAACCTTGAGGTGTCCACTGGAGATGCTGAACCAATTTATCTACTAGCATCATTGCCAGGGGTATGCTAGGAACCTGAGAAGCCAGCATGTACAGCAAGAACATAAAATATCCCAGTCACTGTGGAGAATGTGTGATCCCAACATCTTAAAGGGGAAGACAAAACCGGAGGTAAGTTCACAGTTGTATTTTCTCCTTCAGTAAATAAACTTTTTGACTCTCTGCTGGGGGCACAGTACAGATTAATGTGCTGATGTGTAAAAGAAGGAAAGAAAAGAACCTCAGGCCTTAGGAGCTTACTATCTAGGGAACACGATAAATGCAGATATGATATGTTCACAACATTCTGAAAAGAGATAGAAAAGAGATTAAATGACTATGAAAAATAAGTGCTACATTTAAAATTACATTGGCCATAGTGAGTAAAACAGAGGGGCAAAGCTTAATAGAGGTTGTTGCACTTGTCCAGAGTTCGGAAAGCTAAGTATATCTGGACCAGGAGGGCAGAGATTTTGTGTGAGTCTCCTCCCTCTCCTCTGCCACGGCAGACATCACTATCAGTCTTGCTCCCACTGAACCGGGAAGCAGTCATATTTAATCTCAGTAGTGTTGCCGGGAGACCCTATCACAGATACTAAGGTTGAAAAAATGTTACCATTTCTGATTTGCACAGATAAATTAAGATAAGGGCATTTCAGGTATAAGTAGAACATGTTCAAAAGATTGGCCTTTGATTTTGTGTTCTAGAAAAAATAAAAAGTCAAGCTTTACACTGAGTAATAGGGGAAGGGACACTGAGTAGTTACACTGTGGTCTAATAATAATAATGGATCATAGGCACCAGCTTAGGATATTAGTCTGTTACTGAGAATCAGTGTGTGTTTTTTAAAACCATTTTATTGAGTTATAATTGACATACAAAAAGCTGTATATATTTAGTCTATACAACTTGATGAGTTTGGAGATAAGTATATACTCATGGAACCACAATTTATGCTATAAACACCCATCATCTCCAAAAGGTTCCTCCCACTTTATTTATAATGATAATTATTGTTTCTTTTGTGTGTGTGATAAGAATATTTAACATGCAATCTATCCTTTAGTAAAATTTTAAGCATGCAAAGGATTATTATTAAGTGCAGGCATTATGTGTTCATCTAGAATGTGTTCATCTTGTATAACCGAAACTTTGAACCCTTTAATACTTTGCATTTCTCCCTCCTACCTCTGGCAACCACTGTTCTACTCTGTGCTTCCATAAGTTTGACTATTGTAGATTTCTTATTTAAGTGATATTGCGTAGTATTTGTCCTGTGTCTGGCTTATTTCACATAGCATAGTATTCTTCAGGTCCATCCATGTTGTTGTAACCAGTGAGTGTTTTTTTTTTAGGCAAGGGCATGACAAGATAATGGAAGCAAAGTTAGATTGTTACACAAAATTAATAGGAAAGGGAATTTATGAGGGAATTTGTCTTTATTTTAGAACTCAACACCTAAAACACTTCCCAACAATTTTAGAATTTTTTAGCTTATATGGCAGAGCTCATTTTTCACTATAGAATGCCCCAATACTCACTGTTCCAGGGCCCTTTGCAGCTAGGGAATGGGCACAACTTCTGGAAGGCTGCCTCTGAGGAAGTCCGGTCCACCCTGGATCCAGTCTGAGGATGGGCAGCAGTCGGTAGGATCAGCAGCACCATCAGCAGTTGGAGGAACTACTACTTCCTTATTCCAGAGAAGACACAGAGGCAGGGACAGGAAAATGAAATTGACAGAGCAAGCAGCAGTGCCTCTGCCTAAGCCAGGAAAGATCAACGGCTATCCTTGCAAGTTGTGCTGCAGCTCTTAGCTGTTTCGCCTCCGACCCAGTTTTGAGCTCTGAAAGTTATATTTTGACTCCTGTTCCAACAAATGCCATTTTTGTATAAGTTGACCAGACTTGGTTTCTGTTGCTTGCAGATGTGATCTCAGGCCATTCTGGTGAAGAGTATTAAAATAATTTAGCCATATATAGGTGAGCTCCTGCGCAAGTGTGGTAGGGCAAGGAATTTTCAAGGATAAATGGCAAACTGAGGTGTCTGATTGTAAAAATAAAGTGTGGGAAAATGTTTTAAGTGCTGGGCTGAGCTAGTGAAAAATACTGGATTACATTAGTGGGGAGATTAATCAGTGGGATGTGATGAGCACATTGATTTATTCCTTAATTTGTGTATGGTTTTCTTGGAGATTACACCATCTCTGCTTGCTACATGGCACTGATTTAAATTAGGTTCCTACTTTCTCACAGAGACAGGGAGATAGGGGTGCTGTCATTCTTGATTTAAAAGGGATGGCTCTCAGGTCCTTGAGAAAGACCTTCTTGGATTGTAACCCTGGCAAGGAGTTTTTTAAAAGATTTATGTTTCCGACAGGCAGAGAAAGAATTTACAATTACAAGTTTTGCTAAAGTAAATGCTCTAATAAAAGGGGCAGAGAGTCAGGTAAGGCTTGTCTCAAGTTTAGTCAAGCTAATCAATTTCCTAGTCAATCCCAGAAAGAGGAAGGAAAAACAGGGAAAATGGAAGTTATTTTTTTAAAAATATACTTTATTGATATTTTACAGAGAGGAAGGGAGAGGGATAGAGAGTTAGAAACATCAATGAGAGAGAAACATCGATCAGCTGCCTCCTGCACACTCTCTACTGTGGATGTACCCGCAACCAAGGTACATGCCCTGGACCGGAATCGAACCTGGGACCCTTCAGTCCACAGGCTGATGCTCTATCCACTGAGCCAAAGCAGTTAGGATGGAAGTTATTTTTTATTAGATTGATGAAATGATATTAGAGTCAGAAATAATATTGTTGCATAAAATATAGTGCTCCTTGCTCAACTGGTCTGGCTATTGAGATTCAAAGTACACATCAAAAGATTGTTTTTCTCATTTACATACTTCTTAGAGAAACTTTAAAAGACTGCTTATAGCTCTCCCAAACTA
>PVJC01055079.1:0-10304 GCA_004026665.1 Murina feae
CCCGTGCGCGCGCCTCCGTACCTCTGTACTTTGCTTCCGCTGCTGCTCTGAGTCTCAGACTCTTCTCTGGTTGTAGGATTTTCACTCAGCCAGCCGTCCTGTGGGTGTGAGCGGTGTCCGTGTGTTCTTTTCGTGGTTTTTCTGAAATAGTTGTTCACAGCTGCATATGCGGTGTCTACCCTATGCCGCCATCTTGTTTTCTG
Organism: Murina feae; assembly: GCA_004026665.1. NCBI lineage: Eukaryota > Metazoa > Chordata > Mammalia > Chiroptera > Vespertilionidae > Murina > Murina feae. The sequence continues at coordinate 204 of PVJC01055079.1, forward strand.
GATAGAGTATTCTTGAATTCAGTACCTTGCTTTGCATCATTTTGTAAAGTTCTGTCTATTCTTTTCTGGCCTGATGTTTTTCTGTTGAGAAATCATTTGATAATCTAATGGGAGATCCCTTGAATGTAACTTTCTGTCTCTCTCTTGCAGCCTTTATGATTCTCTCTTTGTCCTGAACATTTGCTATGGTAATTATGATGTGTCTTGGTGTGGGTCTTTTCGGGTTCATCTTGTTTGGAACTCTCTGTGCTTGTGTGACTGTTTTCTTCCCCACCTCATGGAAGTTTTCTGACATTATTTCTTCAAATAGGTTTTCTATCCCTTGTTCTTCTTCCTGTTGTTCTGACACCCCTATTATTCATATGTTGCTTCGTTTCATGTTGTCCCATAGCTCCCTTAGGCTCTCCTTCTGTCTTTTAATTTTTTTTTCTCCAATTACAGTTCAGTTTGGGTGTGTTTTGCTTCCCTGTCTTCTAATTCGCTAATTCGGTCCTCCACTTCTCCTAGTCTACTGTGTCTCACTTTTTACTAGTAGTGTGGGCAGCCAAGGAATAATAGTTCAAAATATAAATAAAATGTTAAGGAGACATTAAAATAAAAGAATATGTATTTCTATTAAAGTATTATATACTTCATTGTTTGCAAAAAATAACAATAAAACCTCTATTTTAAAGCCTCTGACTGCTAGACCTTCTGAGAGTAAGAGAAATGTCTAATTTTAGTGTTTCCTTTCCATTAGTCAACATTTCTCTAAGTTTAGAAGTGAATTCTATGAAATACAGGAAACTATATGCACAGATTTCATAATATGGTCGTAATTCTAGACTAGTAACTTTCATGTTTTTTCTACTGAAAAAAAATCATAGAGTTAAAATTATAAACTATTATATCCAGAAATATTCACTCAATTAAATCCCTAATGAAGCATGGCTGATGCAAATTATACGCTGAGTGTTTTGAAAAGGAGCTCTTTTAAAGTTTTGATTTTAAGTAATTATTAAATTTTTTTTTTTTTTACATATTTCTTTGTAATTAGAGTATTTAAAATTTGGTCTGGGTTTTCATACACTGCCATATAATTCACTTCTACTTCTTGGAGTACTTCTCTTATAAAACAATTAATGGTAACAGTATAATGATTAATAATGACACATTGTACTTTATAGCTCCTAGGAGATACAAGTACTTCATTACAGATTTCATTACCTTCATCAGTACTATGAGGCAGATGGGATGAGAACATATTATTTTCTTTACCACAATCTAAAACACAATAGAGGTTAAAGCCATGTCGAAGAGTATTTATATGCTTTCTATGACCATGGATGTGAATATTAGTTCATTAATGTGGGGATTAATTGTATACAAATATTGTTATATAGAAATGTTACATTTGTTTCCCTACTACAAATTAATGTAATCTGTCAAAAAGAAATATTTAGCTTGGCCTATGTGGCTCAGTGGTTAACCATTGACCCAAGAACCCAGGTCACAGTTGGATTACTGGTCAAGGCTATTGCCTGGTTTGCAAGCTCGATCCCCAGTAGGGTGTGCGTAGGAGACAGCCGATCAATGATTCTCTCATCATTGATGTTTCTATCTCTCTCTCCCTCTCATCTGAAATGAATAAAAACATATTTTTTTTAAAAAGAAAAAAAAGATTTATAGATTCCCAGACTGGTTACATGCTAGTGACCACCAATTTTTATCCTAAGTTTTCTAAATTTCATTAAGCTCCAGGAAAGTACTCTAGGGTAATAAGAGTTCCATGAAAGAATTTAAAGTGACATTAATTCATTTTGACTTGACTATCTTCTGTCTAAAAATTCTGTTTGGGAATATGAAAATTACTGGTGTAGGTAAAGAATATGCAATGGGAAAAACTGCCTTGACAATATACAGGATCCCCTGCCTCAAGGTCCAAACTCTGATCTCACGGGGCAGAGGTGGGTCTGGGATCTGGGTTCCTGACGTCCAGGTGGGAGTGCTTTCCATTCTAAGTCTGTGAAACATACTGATGCAATGTTTCACACCCACGCTCATGAGTATATGCTGCAAAGTAACATATAGGGTGTCCCCCAAAACATACACATCCTTTAGCAGCTAACTCACTTAAATTTCACTCCTTTTCAGGTTTAACTGATTTGAAATAATGGATGAAGCCAGACTAAGCTTTGAACACAGTACATTTATCCTAAAGTGCCACTAAGCTTTATTTTTTTGTATGGGGACACATAATAAATAAAGCTTACAGTTCAAAACCACAACCGTTGATGAATTGAGGGCACACATATACCAAATGAAATGATTCTTGATGTTTGCCATTCCACAGCTTCGTGTTATCAGCAGTGCCTGGACCAGAAAGGTCATTAGTTTGAAAAGGGGCACTGACAAAAAAGTATTGATTTCTGTAAATTCTTTTAAACTTTGAAAATGAGCTGTATGCTAATAAATACTGACTTTATAATCATTTCCAGTGTGTATACTATTTGGGGGACACTCTGTAGTTGTAAAGATCAGTTTAAAAGACCATTTAGAAAAAAAACCAGCTTAACAGAAATGCAGTTCTCGAAGGTAAGTGTAGTCACTCTGTAAGCTTAAAAATAGGCCTTCTTGGGAAATTTTACTGTGTATTTTCACAGTATGCAGTGAGTGACATACCTGCCCCAGGCTGCCTCACTTGTAGATGCTTTATTAACTGGAACACAGGAGGAGTCAATGATGGTGGATTTGTTCAGCTTGTAGCAAAATCCGCAATCTGGGTCCAGCATACACTCATTACAGTAACTGTAAAATGAAAGGAGTTATACTCGTGTTAGCAGAGACAACTGGTGCTCCCCCGCATTTTCCACTCTACTCTACTTTAAGTGTGGGTCCATCAAACTGGTTTTGGCGAAGTGACACGTGATGAGGCCAGTGAAAGCTGGAAGCCCTCTTCTACCTACTTTGAGATGAAAGAGGCTTGGATCTGAGACTCTGGATGTAGAAGAACCTGTCAACCTGCAGCAAATAAACTATGCTTTTCTAAGCCACTGAGATTTGTTACCAAAGTATATAGTGGCCCATCTTGATCCAGGTCAACTGGTTCCAAATTATACTAAAGCATTTATTTCTCTTGTTTCCATCATGTAACACATCTTTTTTTAAGTGGAAAATATGTTTTTTCCAGTATACACTGAGTGGCCAGATTATTATGATCACCTGACGTTTGTAGGCAAATTAGCTATAATTTCGCGCTGAAGTTGCTAGAGGGCCAAACCATTATAAATAGGGAAGTAGGTTGTTTACCACAACAGAAGTGATTTTTTTCTGAAGATATGGGTAAACCATGTGATTTAACAGCCTTTGAACGCCAGACACACACACACACTGAATGGCCAGATTATTATGACCACCTTTTGTGTACTTCATTGGGCCACCTTTTGTCTTCAATACTTCGGTGATTCTTCTTGGCATTGACTCCACAAGATATTGAAAGGTGATGTGAGGAATCTGACACCAGGCTTGATGAATAGCACTGTCCAGATCTGTGAGATTTGATGGTTGTGGAACCGGCTGCCTGATGGCTCTTTTAACTTCATCCCACAAATGCTCAATTGGATTGAGATCTGGTGATTGTGGGGGCCACCTAAGCAAGGTAAAGTTTCTCTCATGTTCTTGAAAGCACTCCTGCACAATACAAGCACCGTGGCATGGCGTATTGTCTTGTTGGAAGAAGCCATCTCCATTGGGATACGCCATCAACATGATAGGATGAACTTGACCAGCAACGATACTTAGATGTGTTGTGCTATTCAGACGTTGTTCCACATTAATTAAAGGGCCCAAATCATGCCAGGAAAACATGCCCCAAACAATAACACTGCCCCCACCAGCTTGAAGGGTTGTACTCATGCATGTGGGGTGCATGCTTTCATGCTGCTTCCGCCAAATTCTCACTGTGTCATCTGCATGATGCTACTAGAAATGTGACTCACTGGACCACATGACTTTTTTTCCAATGCTCGACTGTCCAATCCTTGTGTTCCTGTGCAAATTGGAGACGTTTTATCTTGGTAACTGCAGATAGCAAAGGTGTTCGAACAGGTCTTTGGCTTCCAGATCCCTTATGATTCAGTGCATGGCTATTTTGCCTACAAATGTTATGTGGTCATTACAATCTGGTCATAATAATATATCCCACATTCAAAGGCTGTTAGATCACGTTGTTCACCCATATCTTCAGAAAAAAATCATTTCTACTGTCGTGGTAATCAACCTGCTTCCCTATTTATAATGGTCTGGCCCTCTAGCAGCTTCAGCACGAAATTATAGCTAATTTGCCTACAAAAGTCAGGAGGTCATAATAATCTGGAGTAGAAAAAGTCAAAGAATAAAATAAATTTTAACTAAAGAAAAAAAATTAATAATTAATCCAAATAATAATCATGTTAACATCTTGGTGGACACCTGTACTTTTAACAAATATAGATTGAGTGTCAGTTATGGATTATAATTAATTTAAAAGAAGTTAGTGTAGCCTGGCCGGTGTTGCTCAGTGGTTGAGCATTGATTTATAAACCAGGGGGTCACTGTTCAATTCCTGGTGGGGGCACATGCCCAGGTTGTGGGCTCGATCCCTAGTAGAGGACATGTAGGAGGCAGCCGATCAATGATTCAGAGGTGATGTCTGAATTGGATCATAAGAAAAATTTATCAGGTAAAGGGAAGGGCACTTCAGAGACCTGCTTATTTTACAACTAAAGATCAGTCAGTACAGACTTTTAAATATCTCCTGCGGACAAATAATCATACAAGAGTGTGGGGGAGAAACAGGGTAAGAACTACTCTTAAGTTGTATGGAAAAGATGTGAATCCTGACTCAAAATTAAGACTGCTTTGATCCATTTAGCTAAATGGGTAAATCCTGGCATTGCTTTAAAAGGAGATGATCATCATTTTAGCCTCTTTCTGTGAACGTCTCCTTTGCAAACAGCCATCCCTATGTTTATGTGTAACTTCAGCCCGATCCTAAAAGCAAAAAGAAGGCCTTTCAAAAGCCCCCCAAGAGGCACCGTGAACATGAAACTATCCACCTCTGTGACAGGCAAAAGCAGCAAAGCGACAGAAGGCATTCCCGGCTGAGCTTTGGCTTTGAAAGGCACATCAGGCTAATCTAGAAAGGAAGATAATTCTTACAAGCTTGCTGTTTGTTTATTCTGCCCACACATCCCTGATTCTTCCCACGGCTTTAATGGTACTATTGGGAAAAGGTCAACTTAAACATTTGTAGAGAAATGACTCTACTTTATTTCTTTAAAAATCAGTGATTCCCGTAAAAGGCCCAAAAACATAATGATAACAGCTGGCAGTTCCCAAGAACCTACCGCATATATGGGTCAGACGTGGGGTGTTAACCATAATACTTTGCCTCCTCCATCACTCTTTCAAGCATCCAACCCTGACCATACCTCCCTTTCCCAGCCTGTCTAGTGAATAATCCCTGCTCTGTCGCCTGCTCATTCGTTCAACAAATACAAATATTTTACGCTCCCTATGTGCCGGGCACAATTCCAGGGGCTGGAACACATTTGTGAACAAAGCAGATCCCCTGGGCTGGTGGAGCCCATCTGTATCGGCCCTCCCGGTGACCTCCCGTTAAGCGGTGCCTCTACTTGCTCCTTATTCACTCACTAGCTTGCTCCTTTCTTCAGTTCCGTCCTCATCGAGCTTGTCGCCCATGGTCCATCATCTCAGCCTCCTAATTTTCATTGACCATTTACCTCACCATCACACCCAACTAGCCCAAAGCCTAGCCATGTATGAATGCAAACGGTCACCTTTTGGTGCCTTCAACCCACACACCCAAATGCCGCTGAAGAATCTCACAATAGGCAGGTCAGTAGTTCCTTGTCTTACTTCACAGTGAAAACTGAAGGGACTGAATCTTCTCAACTTTCAACTCAGACATGAACAAAGATCATTTCCAATCACCTCTTTTCCTCCAGGTTCTGACAAGGGTATTTGAGGATCATCCCTCTACCAGCGCTTTTAAATCTCAGTCCCCCCGGGGCCTCACCAGGACCAATGCCTCGTCTCACTGGTGATTTTCTTCTCTGTCTACACTTTCAAACCTCTCCCAGAACTTATCCCGGAGTTTATGTGCAGGCTCAAGCCTTTCCCGTATTAAAAAACTGTGAAAAACTGTCTTTCTTACTACTCCACACTATCCCTCTATCCTCGTTCACAGGGGTAACTCAGTGAAGAGGTCATATATGAAAAAGTGTTCAAATCCTTGCCAATCCAGGGAGCGGACCACTGTTTGGGAAGCAGTGTGCCAACCCTTATCTGTGACCTAGAATTTAGCGTGGTTTTTTTCCCCATCATATAAAGGATTTTATGGCAAAATTCTCCCAGATGTATCAACATTTCTAACTTCAACGTGACATTTAGAAGGTTAACACAAAACTTTAAATATCCTGAGTAATCTGCTAATTGACCTTTTACAGAGAGCACCTATCATAACTGTGGCTTTAACAAATGACATTAAAGAAAGAAAAACTTCTAGAAGTGGCTATTTTTTATTCATGATTTGCTCTTTAATGGTCTCTTGAACATGACCTAATGAATTTATGTAAGGTTTGCTAATATAAAGCTGAGAATTTAATATATTGGTGCCAAATCAATGTTCATAGGAATGTTCGAGGCACAGATGAAAACTTTTTTTGAGAAAAGAACATTGGCGTTATTTATCTCTTTTTATGTTCCTTCCTAAGAAGGATTTGGGGTGAGAACCAATTTCTGGACTTCAAGTTTTCCACCCATGATCCCGGGAAACCCACCAGTTGCCAGATGCTGCATGAAGGGAATGACAGAAAGGCATGTGCTCTAAGTCTAAATTCACACAAACACTAACTGTGTGAAGCATATTATAACGTTGTAACAGCTTACAAATATCACTCTTACTTCAAGGGCAGAAATGATTGGTGTGCCTTGTTTTAAGACACTCAAAATTTACAACAGCCATCAAGAAGGTATTTACAAAAGCACTATGTGTTATAAAAGGAATTGCTGAAAGAATTATATAAAATGGGGATTCCACCCTATTAATACAAAATACATTCCAAACGAATCAATATGTAGAGTAGGGATGAGATGGCCTTCCTCCTCCCTCTGTGCACAGCTCTATTGTAACAGTTCCCGGGTTCTTTAATGACTGGCTAGCAAAACAGACTGCGGGTACCTGAGAGAAAAGGCACGCATAGAGCTCCCTCTCTGCAGCACCCAGGGTGGCCAGATTCCCCAGGACAAGTTTATCACAGAAGCTCAGTACAACAGTCCTGTAATTCAAGGCTTTACTATAGGTTCATTAGCCTGGTTTGTTGTTGTTTTTTCCTTTTAAAGAGAATAATTTGGGGGGTTAGTGGAGTGAATAGCTGAGTCATTTTTAAGATGAAATAAAAAGAAGGTAAAACTCAGTGTCAGAGGGTCCTTGAGATTGAGTTAGGATATTAAATTGCCAGAGGCTAAAGCTGTTATTTGTAAACATCCCATCTACAACCCAAATGGAACTGCTCAGTAATTTTGATAATTCACTTTCAGAAACGCCAGCTGCACGGGCCAATTTCCTTTAAGCCCAAACCAAAGCGCCCCAGAAGGAGAGGACCCTCCTAAACCACATCCTGTGGAATCTCATAGTACAAGGACATCACAATATGCGGAGAGAGTCTGTGGTAAATAACTGCGCCCAGGGTTTACAATATGTGCTCCGATGTGGACACTTCCCTTGGGGAGATTATACAGCCAATGCTGCTGCGCTTCTAGATGAAACTGCAGGGGGAATGAATGCACAGCATCCAGAAACTCTAACAGGAGACGCGAAAATACCTAATCCAGACAGTAAGTGCAATTAGAAGCCAATGTGCTAGCTGAAGGGAAGATTCAACTTTTCAATCTCCGTCTTTTCTTTTTAAAAAGAGAGAAAAACAAGTACTTCCATATTAAGAAAGAGAACTGGTTCAAGAACTTTAAAATGCTTCCAATTACAGTCAAATAGGAGAGAACAAAAGGCAGCTTAGTGTCTAAGGCAGAGGAAGAAGGGCCTATTTTCGTTTAATCAACCGTTTACATGTTTCACATGGCACCCAGGACCTCAAGCGAATGTGCCTTCTTCTTTCTCCTGAGAAAATCCTTTAAGCATTGATTTGGGTTAATTCAGAACCTTTTTAATTTCTACTCTGTGAAGTCAAGTGTGAACTCAGCTCTCTAGAAAGCGGTCCACTTGTTTTTAAGTGTGTCTCATTAAGTCTAATGACATGGAGCATTATGAACACTGTGTGGTCTTTAAAGTGCCTGTCTCTGGTGTGGCCTGAATTTCAGAAAATCAATGGTGGCCAGTGCAGGACAGGATGATCCGTGCAGCGGAGTGGTGAGGCATGACTTGCTTCAGGAAATCAGAGCCAAAGAGCCTCCGCTTTATAGAACGTGGCCACAGCTTGACGTTCATTCCCTTTGGGTAACTGTGTTCACTCACACATCCCTTCTGCATCAGTGTAACACCCTACTTTGTGCAATGATGACAGTTTCCTGTGACAGCTATTCCAAACTCCCCTCCCTTTTACTTCCCCTCCTCGATCCTGACTGTCCCTGCTGCTTGCAGCAGGTGACTTGGAATACAATTTACCAGAGACACCCTTCCTGAGGGACAGCCTGCCTTGCTTGTTCCACCTATGGAGCCCGTCTCTACATGAGCACTGCAAAGAACACCGGACACCTGCCCTCTTTCTCAGCCAGAGACGGCAGGTGACTCCCTCTTCTCATCGCGACTGTGTAAATAGAGAACGCGTGATAATTAAAAACAAAAAAACAAACAAAAATTCTGGGGGACTGAAGTGGCTGGAAATTAAAAAGTAGGGGATCACCTGGCTGGCATGGCTCAGTGGTTGAGTGTCAACCTATGAAACAGGAGGTCCCAGTTTGATGACCAGTCAGGGCACATGCCCGGGTTGTGGGCTCAATCCCCAGTGTGGGGTGTAGGAGGCAGCCGATCAATGATTCTCTCATCACTGATGTTTCTATCTCTCCCTTTTCTGAAATCAATTATATATATAATTACATATATATATATACATTTTAAAGCGGGGGATCTATTGGCTCTGATTTCACGCAGCAATTCATGCCTCTCCACTCACCTGAAGCTGCCCTCAGAGACTGCGGGATCTTCTTGTAACTCTGGGCACTTTTCTTTCCTCATCTTAATTTATCATTCTGTGATGAGATTCCCCGAAATGTTTTCCTCTCTGTGGAGATCTTCTCATCCCTTGACACTACTCCCTTTACGATCCCTCCATCCCTCAGACTGCTGCATCTTAGTGTTTCCTTCTCCACTTGGTCTTTCTCCTGTGGTTCTGTTCCTGGCGATCTTTCATTACTCTGTACACTTTCATGGGAAACATTGACTTCCTGTCAAACCTGCTGTTCTTTTGTGTCTCACAATTTGAAGACCTGAGCATGTGAGATCGCTCATATTTAAAAATCACAACAGCAGCAAGTCTGCCTCAGAGTATGGGCAGCTCCTCTGTTCACTATTCTTTTCCTTTTTTTCGCCTGAACTCTGACATGAACTTGCCACCTCTTACCTGAACTCTCCCAACAGTCTTCTGACGAGTCCTCCTGCTCTAGACTTCCTCCCCTCCATCCTCTGCATTTCCTTAAATCTAACTTATCACTTATCGGACCTCTCTCCCATTTAAATCCTGCAATAGGGTTCCATGGCTTGCAGGCTGAAGACCCGACTCCTTATTTAGAAACAATATAGCCCCCTTTAATCTTGTCCATCGTTTCTTGCCATTTCTTCCCAGGTGCCATGGGCTCCAGCCAGGATATACAAACCACAGGATTCAGCATATGACCTGCTTTGATGTCTCCCCTCCTATTGCTTACCCTGGATTGTTACTTCCCACCTTTGTTTCCTCACACTTGCTTCATGAAACCTCCTGATCCCAGCACAATTAGATGCATCACTAGTCTATCTTTTATTCCCAGTGATATCCATGTTGCCTGAGATATGTGTTCAGTACATACCTGCTGCATAAGTAAAGAGATGAACATCAGCTATACAGA
>PVJC01055080.1:0-10303 GCA_004026665.1 Murina feae
CCCTGCCGCCTCTTTCCCACTCACGGGTCCTGGGTCCTGCGCTGTCCTGCCCTGCAGCCGCTCTGTGCACTCGGGAGGTCCCTCAGCCTGGCCTGTGCCCTCTCGCAGTCTGGGACCCCTCAGGGGATTCCCACCTGCTGGCATGCCTGACCAGCCTGGGTGAGGGGCTTTCAGGCTGCCCACAGCTCCCATTGACCCAACGTCCCAGCAAGGCTGGCTGGACACAGGTTTCTGGAATTTATCTCCTATAATTGATGCTGTTCCTTTAAGGTGGCCTTCTAACTAACTGAAGCCTCCTCTTTGCTTCACCTGGCAGTGTCTATAATGAAACAATTGTTACTTTTACTGGTTAGGCCTGAGCTGCTCTTTCCTTCAGCTCCGGAGGATTCTATGATTGTTACATTGTTTCAAATGTTTCAAAGCTGTGTTTTGCTAGAGGCAGTTTAATCGGAGCTGAGCTGAGCGGGCGCAGCTTCACTTTCGCCCCTGCCGCAATGGAAAGGCCTGTTTACTCAGGTCCGTGAGTGGCAGGCGCCATGTTGGCTGGGCTAATTTGCATACAGCCGCTCTGATTGGCTGGTGGGCGTGGCTTACCCTGTCTCGGAGAAATGGTTAATTTTAATATTTCACTTTTATAGAGTAGATATGTCACCTTTTTTCCCCAGTGACCCCCTTCACAACCTCCCTTACCCCCCCGACACATGCCCTCACCCCCCAGTGTCTTGCATCTATCAGTTATGTTTATATGCATGCATACACGTCTTTCAGTTGATTTCTTACCACCACCAAAACCCTCTCATGCCTTCCAGGCTGTTCGACAGTTGTTCGATGCTTCTCTGCCTCTGTATCTATTTTTGTTCATTAGTTTATAATGTTCTTTATATGCCACAAATGAATGAGATCATGTGGTGTTTACCTTTCACTGACTGGATTATTTCACTTAGCATAATTCCCTCCAGTTCCATCCATGTTATAAGAATTCCTTTTTTTAAAACAGGGTAGTATTCCATTGTGTAGCTTACCAAAGTTTTCTAATCCACTCATCTGTTGATGGGCATTTGGGTTGTTTCCATATCTTAGCTATTGTAAATTGTGCTGCTATGAACATAGGGGTGCACATATCCTTTCTATTTACTTGGGACACATTCCTAGAAGTGATATAACTGGGTCAAATGGCAGTTTCATTTTTAAGTTTTTGAGGAAGCACCATACTGTCTTCCACAGTAGCTGCACCAGTCTGCATTCCCACCAGCAGTTAAGGAGGGTTGCTTTTTCTACACATCCTCTCCAGCATTGTTTGTTGATTTGTTGATGATAGTCATTCTGGCAGGTGTGAGATGATACCTCATTATTGTTTTGATTTGCATCTCTCAGATGATTAGCGATTTTGAGCATTCTTTTCATATATCTCTTGGCTTTCTGTATGTCCTCTTTCAAAAAATGTCTATTTGGGTCTTTTGCCCATTTTTTCAACGGACTGTTTAACTTCCATTTGTTAAGTTGTATGACTTCATTGTAAATGTTTGAAATTAAACCCTTATTGGATATAACATTGGGAAATATGTTCTCCCATGCAGTAGGTTCTCTTGTTGTTTTGTTGATGGTTTCTTTTGCTGTGCAGATGATTTTTATTTTGATGTAGTCCATTTGTTTATTTTCTCCTTAGTTTGCATTGCCCTAGGAGTTGTATCAGTAAAGATGTTGCTATGACAAATGTTTGCCTATGGCTTCTTCAAAGATTTTTATGTTTCCCATCTTACATTTAAGTTCTTTATCCACTTTGAGTTTATTTTTGTGTTTGGTGTAAGTTGGTGGTCTAGTTTCATTTTTTTTGCGTGTATCTGTCCAATTTTCCCAACACCATTCATTGAAGAGACTTTCTTGACTCCATTGTATGCTCTTGCCTCCTTTGTCAAATATTAATTGAGCATAATGGCTTGTGTCAATTTCTGGGTTCTCTATTATGTTCCACTGGTCTATATGTCGGTTCTTGTGCCAGTCCCAGGCAGTTTTGAGAACAGTGGCTTGATATTAGGTATTGTGATCCCTCTAACATTGTTCTTCTTTCTCTAGATTCCTGCAGCTATTCAGGATCTTTTTTAATCCAGATGAGTTTTTGGAGAGTTTGTTCTAGGTATCTGAAGTATGTTGTTGGTATTTTAATGTCGATTGCATTGAATTCATAGATAGCTTTGGGTAGCATGGTCATTTAATGATGTTGATTCTACCAATCCATGAATGTGGTACCCTGTTTCCCCGAAAATAAGACAGTGTCTTATATTAATTTTTGCTCCCAAAGATGTGCTAGGTCTTATTTTCTAGGGATGTCTTGTTTTTCCATGAAGAAGAATATGGTACACATTTATTGTTGAACAACAAAAAAAGAAATTTATTACCTGTGTGTCCACACAATGTGCCTGACTCCTGCCCTGCATGACTCACTGTCTAATTGTGAGTCAGCCAGACTCCGTCAGGGCAGAGTGAGCAGCAGGAGGCAGCTTGTCCTGGCAGTGGCATGGGCTCTCTGATTAAAAGAGACCTTGTTCTTCCTATCTGCTCTGGCTAGGCTGTGGCCAACAGTGAGCTATGCGGTGGCAGCGCCCGCTGCTACTGCCCAGAGTCCAGAGTTATGGTAGCTTTGGGGGGCTTTATTATTGGGGGAGGCCTTATGTTTGGGGGGTTGTTATTGGGGAGGCCTTATTATCAGGAGGTCTTATTTTCAGGGGGTGCCTTATATTTCAGTGAGAGGCAAAACTGTAAGTAGGTCTTATTTTCAGGGAAACACGGTATATTATTCCATTTGTTGATGTCTTCCTCTCTTTTTATAGTGTCCTGAAATTTTGTGAGTACAGGTCCTTTGTCTCCTTGGTTAAGTTTATACCTAGGTATCTTAATTTTTTTGTTGCAATGGTAAATGAGATTTATTTTTTACTTCCTCTTTCTGTGAGTTCATTATTGGTGTATAAAAAGCCATGAAATTCTGGGTGTTAATTTTGTATACTGGTACATTGCCAAATTCATTTATTAACTCTAGTAGTTTTTTGATGGAGTCTGTGGGGCTTTTATGTACAATATCATGTCATCTGCGAATGACAGTTTTACTTTTTCTTTTCCAAGTTGGATGCCTTGTATTTTTTCTTCTTGTATGGTGGTAATGACTAGTACTTCCAGTATTATGTCATATAGGTATGGTGAGAGTGTGTATCCCTGTCTTGCTCCTGTTCTTAAGGGAAATAGTTTTAGTTTTTGCCTATTGAGTATGATGTTGGCTATGGGTTTGTCATATATGACTTTTATTATGTTAAAGTATGATCCTTCTATTCCCACATTCCTGAGAGTTTTTATCAAGCAAGGGTATTGAATTTTGTCAAATGATTTTTCTGCATCAATGGATGTGATTATATGGTTTTTGTCTCTCAATTTATTTATGTGATATATCACATTTATTGACTTGCGGATATTGTACCATCCTTGCATCCCCAGAATAAATCCCACTTGGTCATAGGGTATGATCTTTCTAATGAAATGCTGGATGCCATTTGCTAGAGTTTTGTTGAGAATTTTGACGTCTATGTTCATGAGGGATATAGGCCTATAATTCATTTTCTTTGTATTATCTTTATTTGGTTTTGAGATTAGAGTAATGCTGGCTTCGTAGAAAGAGCTTGAAAGTGTTCCCTCCTCTTGAATTTTTTAGAATGATCTGAGGAAGATAGGTTTTATTTCTTTGTTGAATGTTTGATAAAACTCTCCTGTAATACTGTGTATGCAGGGCTTTTGTTTGTTGGAAGTTTTTTGATTACTGATTCAATTTCCTCCATAGTTATCTGCCTATTCAGTTTTTTATTCTTCCTGATTGAGTTTTTGGAAAGTTTTATTTTTCTAGGAATATGTCCTTACCTTGTAGGTTGACCAGTTTGTTGGAATAGAGTTGCTCATAGAATTTTTTATGAGTATTCTTATTTCTGTGGGATCTGTATTATTTTGCCTCTTTTGTTTCTGATTTTGTTTATTTGGGTCCTCTCTTTGCTTCTTGGTGAGCCTGGCTAGAGGTTCATCAATCTTGTTTATCCTTTCAAAGAACCAGCTCTTGGTTTCATTGATCCTTTGTATTATTTTTTCTCTATGTCATTTATTTCTTCTCTGATCTTTATTATGTCCTTCCTTCTACTCATGCTGGGCTTTACTTGTTGCTCTCTTTCTAATTCTTCAACTTGCAGAGTTAAATGGTTTATTACGAGTTTTTCTTGTGTTTTTTTGTTTGTTTGTTTGTTTTTAGGTAGGATTGTAATGTAAACTTCCCTTTCAGTACTGTTTTCACTGTTATCCATAGATTTTTGGATTGCTGTGTTTCATTGTTGTTTGTTTCCAGGATGTTTCTTATTTCTTCTTTGATCACTGTGGTAACCCATTCATTCTTTTATAGTATGCTATTCAGTCTCCAAGTGCTTGAATTTTGTGATTTTTTTTACAGTGATTGATTTCCAGTTTTATGCCATTATGATCTGAGAAGATGCTTGATATGATTTTTATCTTCTTGAATTTGAAGAGACTTTGCCTGTGTTCCAATATATGGTCTCTTTGAGAATGACCAATGTGCTCTTAAGAAGAATGTATACTCTGTGGTTTTGTTGTGAAATGTTCTGAAAATGTCCTTTAATTCCATCTCATATAGTGAGTCATTTAGAATTTATGTTTCTTTGCTGATTTTTTGTTTAGAGAATTTGTCCACTGGTGATAGTGGGGTATTAAAGTCCACTATAATGATTGTATTTCTGTCAATCTCTCCCTTGATATCCTCCAGACTTTTTTTATGTATTTGAGTGCTCCTGTATTGGGTTTATATATGTTTACCAGAGTTATATATTCTTGTTAAAGTGCTCCTTTGGTATTATGAAGTGGCCTTCCTTATCTCTTGTTATGTCCTTCACTTTGAGATCTAATTTGTCAGATATAAGTATTGATACCCCAGCTTTCTTTTCATTTCCATTTGCCTGAAAAACCTTTTTTCATCCCTTCACCATCATTCTGTGTGAGTCCTTTTTTTGAGATGGGTTTCCTGTAGACAGCAGATATTTGGGTCATGTTTTCTTATCCACTCATTTACCCTACATCTTTTGATTGGGGCATTTATTCCATTTTCATTTGCAGTTATTATTCATTGGTATGTGTTTGTCACCATGTTTATTCTTATGCCTGTGTTCCTTCCTCACTTCCTATTACTTCTTTTTACAGCAGACCCTTTAGCATTTTTTTTGCATTGCTGGTTTGGTGGTGACAAACTCCCTTAGTCTTTTTTTTGTCTGTGAAGCTCCTGATTTCACTCTCAATTTTGACTGATAACCTTGCTAGGTACAGTAATCTTGGATTCAGACCCTTCCTTTGCATAGCTTTGTATATTTCATTCCATTTCCTTTTGTCCTGTTGTGTTTTTGTTGAGAAATCAGTCAATAGTCTTATTGGGTATCCTTTTTAGGTAACTTTATATCACTCTCTGGCTGCTTTCTAGATTCTTACTTTGTTGTTGGTGTTTGCCATTTTAGTTATAATGTGCCTTGGCTATGGGGTTCATTTTGTTTGGGACTCTGTGAGCTTCTTGGACTTGTGTGAGTTTTTTCTTCCCTCTATCAGTGAAATTTTCTGTCATTATTTCTTCAAACAGGTTTTATATTCCTTGCTCAGTTTTCTATTTTTCTGACACCCCTATTATGCTGATGTTGTTTCATTTCATATTGTCCAAAAGTTCTGTTAGGCTCTCCTACTGTTCTTTAACGTTTTTTTCTGGATGCTGCTCTGCTTGGTTATTTTTTCCTACCTTGTCTTCTAACTCACTGATGTGGTCCTCTGCTTCTTCTAGTCTACTGTTGATACTTTTTATTGAGTTCTTTATTGAAGTGATATCATTTTTCATTTCTTTTTTTTTTGGTTCTTCTTCATTTCCTCTTGGTCCTTACACATATTGTTGAATTTGTCTTCCATCCTTTTCAGTGACCTTATGGCCATTTCTCTGAATTCTTTCTCTGACATCTTACTTGCCTCCATTTTGTTTACTTCCTTTTCTGGTGATGTCTCCTTTTCTTTCATATGCTGGCTGTTTCTTTGTCTCCCCATGATCTGGGTGTCTGGTTATGTAGCTGTCTCTCTCCTGCATTGACTTAAAGGCACAAAATACAACACAACAAGACACAACACACAAGGCACTGAACATAAATGTATTCATGATACTAATAACCCCAAATAAAGAGAACCACCAGAGAAAAGAATTGGGGGATTAAAATATGAGTGTATAAATGATATTAAGAAAAGAAAAAAAGTAAGAGAGAAAAGAAAGAATAAAAAAGAATTGAGGAAAAACTATTTATATGGGGAGAAAACTTCAATAGAACAAC
Source organism: Murina feae (assembly GCA_004026665.1). Classification (NCBI taxonomy): domain Eukaryota; kingdom Metazoa; phylum Chordata; class Mammalia; order Chiroptera; family Vespertilionidae; genus Murina; species Murina feae. The sequence goes on from PVJC01055080.1 coordinate 6,390, forward strand.
AACTAATCTAAAAACATGCAAAAAACTAACACTCAGATATGAATGCAAAGTAAAAACAACTAATAACAAGTAAGGAGAGAAAAAAACAGAAGCAAAAAAAGAGAAACAATCACAGAAACAAACAAAAAACCTATCTAATCAACATTCAAACAATCAAAAACAAGACAGAGAGAAAGAAGGGCAAAAAAAAAAAAACCAAAATAAAACAAAAACATAAAAAACAACAAAACAAACAAAAATGTGAAGAGAAAAAAATTTGGATAATGAAGAAAGAGAAGAGAGAAGTATGTATAGACTTGGAGCAGGGCAGTGGAAATTAGATATATAAGTAGGATGAATTTTTAACAGGGGGTAAAAAGACTGAATAAGGAAAATCTAAAGCAGGAATAGGGTAAGAGAAACAGGACAACAAAAGGGGGAAAGTGAAGATGAGAGTGTTGGCATAAAAGTAAATATGAGATACAGTAAAATGATGCTAAAGAAAAAAATGAGAATAGAATGTAAAGCACTAATCCCAAAATAAAGTAAAATAAAATAAATAAAATGAAAATTTAAAAAGGTAAAATAATAATAGTAATAATACTGATTAAAATAAAAATATAATAACTAAGAAGGTAACATCAAGTGAGAAAAAAATAGTTTCTTAAGTAAAAGATAAAAAATAAAAATGTTAGTAGTGAAGGTCATTCACTTCCTCTACTGTTCTGTTTTGCATGCCGTTTCCTGTCAGGTAGTCAGGACAGAATTGAAGTTCTCTGCATTCCACTGCTCCTCTGTGTCATAAGGCAAAAACCAGTTTCAAGCAGGCATTATTTCTTTGTTTCTCAGGCTGCTTGTAGTTGTATTTACACAAGAGTCAATTTGTGATTCAACCCCTGGGTGGCAATGTTTCTGTGTTGACATCTGTGGCAATAAATCCTCTCTGCCCAGTATTTAGATTTTGTTTTCCCTCCTGCATTTAGTACTGGTTTGGGGGAGTGGACTGCCCCAGAGCTGGTTTTTTTTATCATTTTTCCCCACTATGATCCCCAGGTTCCACAAAAACAACTTTCCCCTGCAGTCTGTGAGAATGTTTTTAATTGGGTGATCATATGTTCTGGACTTAGTAATAAAAAGCAAGGATTTAAAGAGAAAAAAGAGCTAGGATTTAAAGAAACGCTTGACGTTTTTGCCCCTAGTACAGCGCAGCCAGTATACTGGTAAAACTTCAAGTTGCCTTTTGTGCCCAGCCCAGCTATGGGTTGATTTCTAGAGTTTCCTTCTTCCAGCAGACCTGTTGACCCCCTTCCATATTCATGGACTATGCTAGTCCCAATGGCAGCAGATTTTGAGAGGCGCAGACTTCCTGTGAACCTCTAGATCCCGCTGCGCACTTTTCTCCCTCCAGCCTGGATCACAGACCTCACCTTTCTTTGGGCGAAATATCTGACCTTTCCGTGAGAAGTTCTGAGCTCATCAGAGTCCACCTAATCATGATGCTTGAGACCCGGTGTTTATGGGTTCGCAGCCGGCACCTGGGTGTTGTGGTTGTAGGGTCCCGGGAGGTATCCAATTCTTCCCAGTTGAAGGTAAGGCTAGGCTTCTGATCACAGCCACTCTCCCCTTCAAGATGGTGTGGCCTCTGTGGCAGAGCTGGTCACTCCCAGAGATTTCTGCAGCAGTGGAGGCTGCCCGGGCAGTGGAGTCCGGTCCCTCAGTCCCCAACAGTCCCTTGGAATATAGCTGTCCTTCACTCACAAATAGACACTCCCCATACGTCCACACACTCTCCTTTCATTCTCTCACACACTATCTTGCAGCCTGCCTTCCCTCCAAGTAGGATTGCTGTTTATTTTCTAGTTTTCTTTGTCTAGAGGATTTATCTAGTGAAATTAAAGGGGTATTAAAGTCTCCCATTGTGATTGTATTGCTGTCAATCTCTCCACTGATATCTTTCAGAAGTTTTTGTATGTATTTGGGTGCTCCTGCATTGGGTGCATATATGTTTACCAGAGTTATATCCTCTTGTTGTAGCGATCCCTTTAGAATTATGAAGTGTCCTTCCTTGTCTCTTGTTATGGCCTTCACTTTGAGGTCTATTTTGTTAGATATAAGTATTACTACCCCAGCTTTTTTTCCCCCTTCCATTTGCCTGATAGGTATTTTCCCATCCCTTCACTTTCAGTCTGTGTGAGTCCCTTGTTCTGAGGTGGGTCTCTTGTAAACAGCATATTTATGGGTCATGTTTACTTATCCATTCAGCCACTCAATGTCTTTTGATTGGAGCATTTATTTAATCCATTTACTTTTAATGTTATTATTGATAGGTACTTGTTTGTAGCCATTTCTGTTCTTTATGACTGTGTTCCTTTCTCCCTTTCTATTTCTTCTTTTTACAGCATTCTCTTTAGCATTTCTTCCATTGTTGGCTTGGTAGTGATAAACTCCCTTAGTATTTTTTTGTCTGCAAAGCTCCTGATTTTGCCTTCATTTTTGATTGATAGTTTTGCTGGATAGAATATTCTTGGATTTAGTCCTTTGTTTTTCATCACTTTGTATACTTCATTCCATTCCCTTCTGACTTGGTGTGTTTCTGTTGAGAAATCATTTAAAAATCTGATGGGGGATCTTTTGTAGGTAACTCTCTGTCTATATCTTGTAGCCTTTAAGATTCTTTTTTCTTTTTGTCATTAACATTTGCCATTGTAATTATGACGTGTCTTGATGTGGGTCTTTTGGGATTCATCTTACTTGGGACTCTCTGCACTTGTGTGGCTCTCCCTCCTTCCCTCATATCAGTGAAGTTTTCTGTCTTTATTTCTTCAAATAGATTCTCTAGTCCTTGCTGCTCTTCTTGTCCTTATGGCACCACTATTATACGTATGTTACTTCATTTCATGTTGTCCCAAAGATCCCTTAGGCTCTCCTCCTGCTTTTTATTTTTTCTCTCCAGTTGCTGTTCAGATTGGGCTTGTTTCTCTACCTTATCTTCTAACTCACTAATTCAGTCCTCCACTCTTCTAGTCTATTGTTGAAACCTTCTATCATGTTTTTGATTGTAGCTATATCACTTTTGACTTCTTTCTGATTTTTGCAGAGGTTGTTGATTATCTCATCCATCTGGCTTATGAACTGTATGAACATTACTCTGAATTCTTTTTCTGTCATATTGCATACCTCTGTTTCACTTATTTCGTTTCTTTGTGATGCCTCTTTTCTTTTTTTCATCTTAAAATGTAGTTTATTTTGAAAGACTTTTTTAAAATTTTTTTATTGCTTAAAGTATTACAATAAATGATAGATAAGTATTACAACAAATGATAGATAGATCTCCATTTTTCCCCTTGCCCTTCCCCACTCCTCCCTAACCCCCAGATTCTTGTGTCCATTGATTATGCTCCTATGCATGCATGCAAGTCTTTCAGTTGATCTCTTAATTCCCCTCCAACCATCCCCAGCCTTCCAGCTGTAGGATGATAGTCTGTTCAAGGCTGCTCTGTCTCTGTATTTGTTTATGTTTATCATTTTGTAATGGTCTTTATTATCCATATATAAGTGAGGTCATCTGGTATTTTTCTTTTATTGACTGGCTTATTTCACTTAGCATAATGCTCTCCAGTTCCATCCATGCTGATGCAAATGGTAAGAATTCCTTCTTTTTTACAGCAGCATAGTATTCCATTGTGTAGATATACCACAGTTTTCTAATCCATTCATCTGCTGATGGACACTTAGCCTGTTTCCAAATCTTAGCTATGGTGAATTGTGCTGCTATGAACATAGGGATGCATATATCCTTTCTGATTGGTGTTTCTGGTTTCTTGGGATATATTCCCAGGAGTGGGATCACAGGATCAAATGGGAGTTCCATTTTTAATTTTTTGAGAAAACTCCAAACTGTCTTCCATAGTGGCTGCACCAGTCTGCATTCCCAC
>PVJC01055081.1:0-10303 GCA_004026665.1 Murina feae
TCGCTCTCGCTCTCTTCATCTGGAATCAATAAATTCAAATTAAAATAGCAGTAATGATTTCTTCTTTTCAGGCTTCTGGGGAATATTAAGTAAAATAATATGTTGAAAGGCCTAGGACCATGTGTGCCCAAAGTAAGTGTTTCCTCCTCCCTCCCACTTCTTGTACCCAACACCTCAGAAAGATTCCTACATAAGAAAGTTGGGAGAAATTTCTATAAAGTTATATGATTCAGTCTATAATTACCAACAACTTTATTCATTATCTGATTGTGCTTGGGACACTTTATGTACGACAGTGAAATTATGTGTGTTTGTGACTGTCTTTCCCAATAGACTGTAAGCTTACTGAGAGCCCCTCTGTATCCCTTAGCTGTCAAAGTAAGTGCACTTATTTAATTTAAATGATTTTGGAAGAGTGTTGATCTCTGTGCTGAATAATTGAACTAATCAAGAGTTCATGACCTCAGGGAACTGACTCTTAAATGGAGTTGACATGAATGAATGTGCAAGAGCATCTAATCACATCAGTAGCCAAGACAATGAACAGATGGAACTCAATATCTTCGGACTGCCTGTGGCAAGCATCAGAGGGATTATCATGTAGCTGGGATGGGAGTTGTATAGCAAATAAGTGAGTAACAGTAGGGGTCAACACAAAACGTAAAACTTTCCTTGGTGGTGTGGCACAAGTGGGACTTTGGAAGCTGTCCGAACCATGAGAGGCAGGGGACAACAAAACATTGGCTTGTCTCTGAGAGAAGGCAAAGAGGTAGCACCTATGTTTTTTTGTACCTGGAAGGTAAGTCACTGGAACTCAGGTCTCAGGTGACATCATGGACAGGGCTGGTATCAAATGTCATGTTCTAGAGTCTGAAATCTCTCAAGAATACTTTTGAGATTCAAGCACCAGAATTTTGGTTTCTTTTTGACATCATGTCAAATGATGTTGGAAGATGGGACATGTGTAGTGGCATTTTTGACAGTGTTTAAGAGAATAGGCTCAAGAGCCAGATTTCTTAGGTTTGTTTACATCTGCACTCCATCACTGACTATTTATCTAATCTAATAAAAGAGTAATATGCTAATTGGTGTCACTCTGCTACACCCTAAGCCATGTCCACCAGCCAATCAGAGCGACTATATGCAGATTAACCCAACCAAGATGGCGGCCGGCAGCCACTAAGCTAGAGCAAACAGGAAGTTTGCTTGCACCAGCGATGGAGGAAACTAAATTTCCTGTCTGCCTAGGCCAGCTGTGGCCTCCACTCAAAGCAACAAAGTTTTAATTATAGATGCCACTGAGTTAGAGCAAACAGGAGGTTTGCTTGCCCCAGTGATGGAAGAAGCTGAGTTTCTCTGCCTGTCTAGGCCCACTGTGGCCTCTGCTCAAGGCAACAAAGTTTCAATTATAGAAGATAAATAAATCCCAGATACCTGCTTCTAGCCAGTCTCACTGGGAGCTATGCCAGCCTGCAAACAGCCATCAGCCACTCATCCAGACTGGCCAGGCACTCCAGTAGGACCCCCCACCATGAAGGGGTTGTGGCCAGCCTGCAAACAGCCATCGGCCCCTCACCCAGGCTGGCCAGGCACCCCAGCGGGATCCCCACCCTGATCCGGGACACCCTTCAGGGCAAACCAGCTAGCCCCCACCCATGCACCAAGCCTCTATCCTATATAATAAAAAGGTAATATGCAAATTGACCCTAACAGCAGAATGACTTGGAATGACTGGTCACTATGATACATACTGACCACCAGGGGGCAGATGCTCAATGTAGGAGCTGCCCCTCGTGATCAGTGCACTTCCACAGAGGGAGATCTGCTCAGTCCCAAGCCAGGCTGACAGTTGCCAGTACAGCAGTGGTGGTGGGAGCCTTTCCTGCCTCCTCAGCAGTGCTAAGGATGTCCGACTGCAACTTAGGCCTGCTTCCCGCTGGCAAGTGGACATCCTCCAAGGGCTGCCTGGCTGTCAAACGGATGTCTGACTGCCAGTTTAGGCCTGACTCCCGCTAGGGAGCAGGCCTAAGCCAGCAGGTGGACATCCCCTGGGGTTCCCAGACTGCAAGAGGGCACAGGCTGGGCTGAGGGACCCCCCTGAGTGCACAAATTTTTGTGCACTGGGCCTATAGTTTATCTATAAAACAAGGACAATAATAGCATCTACCTTATAGGTTGTTGTGACGATTAAAAGAATTAATATGTAAGGGGATTAGAACAGTGCCTGGCACAGAGTCAGCACTTTATAAACATTTAATATTATTATTACCTAATGAGAGGCCTTTGAGTCCTAAAAAATATACTGGGTACTTATAATAATTTCAGTGTGAATTTTGGAACATTTATGTTCCAGACCATTTCATGGAATGATTAACTCCTCAGCAGTGGCAGAAGTGGTGATAATATCTGACACAAAGTGATTGGAGAACTATCAACCAACTGAAATTGTCCTAAATTGGATGTGCCATCTTAGGAGAGAGGCACCTCCCCATTGTTATGCATGTTAGAGCTGAGACTGGATAACTACTTGGTGGGGATGTTGCAGGAGAGATTAAAGAATGAAATTGGGCTTTTGTTATACCAAGAGATTCTTTGATTCCTTGATACTTGTTAGTAGAAGGACTGGCTCTTAGTGGGTTTCCTGCTGCTTAAAATGTGGGGGACTTGTCTAATTTTTTGAAATTGTGAGTTGAGTGGACAGGGCTGGTATCAAATGTCATGTTCTAGAGTCTGAAATATCTCAAAATTACTTTTCAGACTCAAGAGTCAGGTTTTTGGTTTCTTTTCTGCCAGCAATTAGCTATATAATCTTGGGCAAGTTGCTTCCATTCCCTGGGCCTTAGTTTCCTAACCTGGAACATGAAAGTTTAGATTTTTCTCTGCGGTCTCATCAGGTCTTGCCTTCTGTGTTTGGAAGATATGATTCTCTGAGTGAAACAAGTGGATGAAGAGGCATTCATGCATTCAGCAGATGCTTATGAAATATCTACTAAGTGTCCGGCACTGTGCTGATCATGGGAAGAGAAAACAATGAACAAGACAGGTGTGGTCTTAGCTACACAGTCCAGTGTATGATATAAACAAACAAAATAAGCATTACACTACAGTTTAATAATTGTTCAACAGGGTTAAACACAAGGTCCTAAATAGGAGAAGAATATGATCCAGAATATTTTTGATGAAAAACCTCAGGGAAAGCCTTCTGGAGGAGGTGAGATGTGAGCTGAGCTTTGAGGTGAGGACTGCAGAAGGATAGCAACAGTTACATAGGTCCTGAGAAGGGAGAACCTGGTGAGTTATGAGAACTACAGTAAGTTTTATTCTGATGTTGGATGTATATATGTTTTGGAGGGTTATAGCCTCTTGTTGTATTGATCCCTTTAGTATTATGCAATGGCCTTCTTTGTCTCTTGCTATAGCCTTTGTTTTGAAGCCTATATAAGTATTGTTATCCCAGCTTTTTTTTCTTGTTTTCATTTGCGTGGAATTTTTTTTTCCATCCCTTCACTTTCAGTCTGTGTATTTATTTTGTTCTGAGGTGGGTCTCTTGTAGACAGCATATATATGGGTCTTGTTCTCTTATCCATTCAGCTACCCTGTGTTTTTTATTGCAGCATTTAAATTGTTTATATTTAAGGTTATTATTGATAGGTAGTTATTTATTGCCATTTTATTCTTTATATCTATGTTCCTTTTTCTTTCTTTCTTTCTTTCTTTCTTTCTTTCTTTCTTTCTCTCTTTCTTTCTTTTTCTTTTTCTTTTTCTTTTTCTTTTTCTTTTTCTTTTTCTTTTTCTTCTTAAAACAAGCCCTTAAACATTTCTTGCAGTACTTGTTTGATAGTAATGAACTCCATTAGCTTATTTATGTCTGGAAGTGCTTAATTTCACCTTCAATTTTAAATGATAGCTTTTATGGATAGGGTAGTCTTGGTTGTAGGTTCTTGCTCTTTATCACCTCGAATATTTCATGCTAATCCCTTCTGGTCTGAAGTGTTTCTGTTGAGAAATCAGATGACATACTTACAGGAGGAGCTCACTTACAGGTAACTGTCTTTCCCTTGATGCTTTTAAGTTTCTTTTCATTGTGATTGTCTTGGTGTGAGCTTGAGTTAATCTTTATTAGGATTATCAGTGCTTCCACACTTGTGTGGCTTTTTCCTTCACCAGGTTAGGGAAGTTTTCAGCCATTATTTCTTCAAACAAATTTTTGATCCCTTGCTCACTCTCTTCTACTTCTTATACCCCAGTGATGTAAATATTGTTATGCTTGATGTTTTTTCAGCTATCCCTTAGACTGTCATTTATGACTGTTTTTCTTTAGTGGTTTCTATATCTTTTTGAATTTTTACTATCTCTTTGTTTAAGTTCTCACTGAGACCATCTATTTTTCCCTTAAGGTCCTTGAACATCTTTATAACCATTATTATAAACTCTGCATCTGGTTGTTTCCATTTCATTTAATTCTTTCCAGGGTATTTTTTTTTGTTCTTTCATTTGGGCATATTTCTTTGTCTCCTTATTTTCTCTCTGTGTATTGGGTAGATCTACTATGACTCCCAAACCTGCTATGATGGCTTTATGATATAGGAGTCTTGTTGAGCTCAGTGGCACAACTTTCCACATCATCTCAGCTCAATGCTCCAGGAATGTTTCTTTTGGGTTATATGTACCCTTCTCTTGTAGTTGTATCTTGAATGCTGTGGCCCTTTTGTGGGTGGAGTCAACCCTTCAGGTTGGCTTATTATAAGGATAAATCTTGATCATCATATATGAGTTACTGTGCTGGGGCTACCTCCTGAAGCAGAGTTGTTCCTGGCAGTGTCTGGTGACTGCTGAAATCCCCCTTTGGGTGTGCTGTTTGTTTGGTTATTTTGGTCAGGCTCTGGTGTAGTCTGAAGTCTACCACTGATTGTGTTGGTTCTGGTCCACTTGGCTGGCGTTCAGGTACAGTTAAATGTCAGATATCAGGTGTAACCAGCCTTGGGCTACCTGTCTGGAGCTACCACATTAATCATTGATTATGGCTACATTTACTGCACCTGGGTGTGTGTGGTAGGGGTCAATCTCTGTAAAAGGGTCAGCTTCCTCCAGCTTAAAGCTGGGCACAGATCTGTAAAAGTTCTGAGTCTCTCTGCCTCCACCTGTCAGTTAATCTGACTCCTCCAGAGGTTGCCTTTTATTCCTCCAGAGCCTTTGAAATAAAGACTGTAGTGTAGACCCATGTTGGCTGCAAAGCGCTAAACCTTCAATGTTATGAGTTTGGTAGGGTGGGGCAACTGGGGTTGGGAGGATGGAGCTAGAGGGTCGTCTACTTGGGGGCTGTGCAATCAGGCACTCAATGAGGGGTAGGTGGCCCCCTACTCCAGAGCCAAACCACTTTGTCTCTGCCAGAGTCTCCAAGTCTAGCTTCCCCAGGAGGAGCCTGCTGCAGGTTCAGGTTGGGTGCAGCTAGGCATCCCTTCTGAAGGAGCAAGCTAAATAGAACAAAGCCATCAGGTCTCAGGAGGACAGATCAAAAGAGTCTCCTGGTGAGAGTGGTGCTGGCTGAGATGAGACCATAGGAGGAGCCATGCACTTTATCCTGGTCTTTAGGCAATAACTTGTGAGGGAGACATGCTCTGAATGCCCCAGCTTCAAGCAACACACCCTTCCCTTTGTGGAACTGAGTTCAGCAGGGCAGGGCCACTGGGACTTGGAATGGCTGGTTCAGTCTCCTGTTGGGTTTTTTTTCCAGCTAGCCTGTTGGAGGGCGGTTGGCAGGCACTTCTTCTCCTTCCAGGGATATTAGAGGCTGAGCTTACAGCAGGGGAGATAGGAGTGCCCTCCTCCCCAATGTAGTCATTAAACTAACTCTTATTTCTCTGATTCCCTGGCAAAAGACTTCCTAGGAGACACTCTGAAAGTCTAAGCTCTGTACAGCACTCTCATCCCCTTACATGGCTGAACTCATCAAGGGTAGGGCCACAAAGTGGCAGGGAAGACCCAGTGATTCAACAGGTGGGGGATGGGCAACAGCGGTGCACTCAAGGTGGGGAAGAATGGTCCCCTTTCTAAAGTTACACATTTCAATTACTTATCTCCGCCAAGAGATTATCCAGAAGAACACCCCAAAGTTTCCTGCTTGGTGCAGCCACCAGATCCCTTTGCATGACCTGACCACAGCAGAATTGTGTCCCCAGTATCTGGAGGACAAAGCAGTGCTGGTTATGTAACAATAGGAGTTCTCATTCCTTGGAATGTGACAGCTGGGTCTCTAGCAGACTCCCTTCTCTCCCAGGCAGACTAAATCCCCACTGATTTTCACCACCAGATGCTATGTGGGATCCTCTTTCTGTCTCTCTTTCTCTGGGTTTGGGGATCCCTGCATGGGGTTGAGACCCCATGATCCTAGCAGGGAAGGAGTTTTGCAGCCCAAATATCCTTCTGGCTTTCAGCCATTACACATGGGTGTAGGGACCAGCCCCTTTAGCCTTTCCACCCTTCTTACCAATCTCTATGTGGTTTCTTCTGTAAATCATTGGTTATAATATTTCAGTTCAGCTAGCCTTCAGTTAGTTATTCAGGTTGATTGCTATGTAATTTAGCTGTAATTCAGTTTGGCACTGGGAGCAGGTGAGTATAGCTTCCACCTTCTCTGCAGCCATCTTGGAATCCTTGGCATTGCCTTAACTATGGGCTCTGCCACTGCCTTAACTATCATCATGTCTTCCAGATCTTCAATGACAAAGATATATATATAGCCCTGACCAGTTTGGCTCAGTGGACAGAGCGTCGGCCTGCGGACTCAAGGGTCCTAGGTTCGATTCCGGTCAAGGGCATGTACCATGGTTGCGGGCACATCCTCAGTAGGGGGTGCACAAGAGGCACCTGATCGATACTTCTCTCTCATCGATGTTTCTAACTCTCTATCTCTCTCCCTTCCTCTCTGTAAAAAATCAATAAAAATATTAAAAAAATAAAAAAGATATATATATATCCTATCTCATAAAAGAGTGATATGCAAATTAGGCATCACTCCATGGCAAAGATGGCTTCACCCATGGCCACAAGATGGTGGCACCCACAGCCACAAGATGGCAGCTCCCATAGCCACATCTTGTCTAATAAAATAGTAATATGCAAATTAGGCATCACTCCATGACAAAGATGACTGCCCCCATGGACACAAGATGGTGGCGCCCAGTCCGACTCAGCCCCGCTACTGAAGTGGTCAGGCCTGTTAGCCAGGCAGGTGGCAGGGGAGACAGGGGGAGGCATGAAGGGTGGAACAGGTGATCAGAGGGGCCTGGGGGACCCCTACCCAGGCCAAAGGCCTTCATTAGAGGCCTTAGGCATGGGCAAGGGTGGAGCCAAGCTGGTGATCGGAGGAGTATGAAGGTGCCCTACCCAGGCATAAGGCCTGGGCCAGAGGCCTCAGGCCTGGGAAGGGGCAAGGCCAGAGATGCAGGGGCCTGGGTTCAGTAGAGCCAGCCATCGGGAGGGCAGGGGCAGATCCTGAGATCACAGGGGTCTGGTCACAGGTATATATATATATTCATTCAATTTTCTGCTGATCCAAATGCACAAAGCCAGTGATCAGACACTGGAGTCTACTAGTCTACTAAAAGGTAACATGGTGGAGAAAACCTAAGACCTCCACCATTGTTCATTCTAACAGAAGCAGCAAAAATATGACCTCTTCATCACCTCCTTCTAAGTATTGTGCATGTGTGTATTTATTGGTAGAAATGTATCATGTCCAGAACACTGGATGCAAAAGTCTGAGAAATGACAAGTTTTTGTTTTAGTGTTTGTGTGCTTGTTTGTTTTTGAGCTTTCTGCATTATGAGGAGGTATGCTGCTGGAAGGAGGATGGCATGGATCCTGAGCAACCAATCTATCGTAGCGACCATAGGATTGATAAGAGCAGAATTGTGTTTGAAAAATATGAGTTGGGCAGGAGAGTAGAGGCTGTATTGGGGACAGAGAGCAGCACAAGAAACCACATAATGAATGGTAATAGATCAGAAATGATGAGGAATTGAGTATGGGCAGCAGGGAGAGAGAGAAAGGAGACATGAGAATGATATTCAAGAGGAAGATAATCATCAGGACTCAGAGACTGGATGGGTAGCCTAAAGGTGAGGGAGAGGCAAGAAGCATAGATAGCTCCTTAGTTTTGGATATTTCTGTGTCTTAAGAGACAGAGAACTCATGGGAAGGAGGAAACTGGCAGGGGTGGGAGAAGATTAATTCAATTTGGACTTAGTAAGTGTGAAATTCACCTGAAATATTCAGGAGATATCTAAAAAGCAGTTGGAGATTAATATCTGGAGCTCAAGGGGCTAATCAGCAGAGTTGTAAGCTCCATGCAGGTAAGAGCCTATGTCTATTTTGTTCCCTACTGGTGTCTAGTAACTTTGTTGAAAGGAGGAACATCATGTGTAATGTAGATGGTAGTTCAAGTCTTGGGCATGCATGGGCTCATCATTCAGTGCATGTGTGGAGTGAGAAGAAAGGGGGAATGAAATTAGAAGAACCCTGAGAAATCATGGCCTTAATGACGGAATGAAGAAGAATGTAGGCAGTAAGTAAAGACAATATATCCAGACAGGACATGTGGTTGATGTTCCTAAGGCAGAAGGAACATTTCAGGGTGGAGGAAGGCATTCAGGGAGTCAAGTGGGAGAGAAATCAGGGAAGATAAAGAAAGACTGGCCATGAGAGTTAGCAACATGTTGTTAATTTGTTTATATTCACAAGAAGTTCTAGTTTCCTATGAAATGAGGGGGTGAAAGCGAGGTTGTAGTGGTTTGAAAGGTCGGTGGAGACAGGATAAGACTGTACTTTTAAAGTCAAGGATAAAGATTCTAGTAGCTTACATTATAGTACTGTCCTGATCACCAGTATCTGTCTCAACATAATCTAGAAGAGTGGCTTTCAAATTATTTTGATCATTATCTGCTTTAAGAAATATCTTCTAGCCCTGACTGGTTTGGCTCAGTGGATAGAGCGTCGGCCTGCGGACTCAAGGGTCCCAGGTTTGATTCCAGTCAAGGGCATGTACCTTGGTTGCAGGCACATTCCCAGCAGGGGGTGTGCAGGAGGCAGCTGATTGATGTTTCTCTCTGATCGATGTTTCTAACTCTCTATCCTTCTCCCTTCCTCTCTATAAAAAATAAATAAAATATATTTTAAAAAGGAAATACCTTTTACATCATAACCAAGAACACTAATCTTAACTAATAAAAGCATAATATTGAAATTGACTGTTTCTTCGGGATGCCCAACAGCCAATCAGAGTGATTGTATGCAAATTAACACAACCAACATGGCAGCCGCCACTCACGGAGTAAACGGCAGCTTCCATCGCAGCAGGAGTGAAAGTGAAACTGCCTGCGTGCTGGCTCGCTTATCCTTGCCTGAAAGTAAAACACGTTTGCAACATGTTTGCAACAAAGTATAAATCATAGAATCCTTGGGAGCTGAAAGAAACAGTAGGCTTGACCTGAGTCTAAGAATAACATTGTGTCAGTATAGAAGCCGCAAGCTGAAGCTTCTTATTAGGTCCCACCTTAAAGGAACAGCATCAATTATAGAAGATAAACCCCTGCAACCTGCGTCCAGCCAGCCTTGCCGGGACATTGGGTCAATGGGAGCTGTGGGCAGCCTTAAAGCCCATCACCCAGGCTGGTCAGGCACACCAGCAGGTGGACATCCCCCGAGGGGTCCCAGACTGCGAGAGGGCACAGGCCAGGCTGAGGGACCTCCCAAGTGCACAGAGCGGCTGCAGGGCAGAACAGCGCAGGACCCAGGATTGTTGAGTGAGAAAGAGGCGGCAGGGGATAGGTGGCCTGCTTGGTGGGCTTCCCAGGCCATTTGCTTGGCACCGGGGAGCGGGAAAGAGGTGGCGGCCTGCTTGCCGGCTGCCCAGGCCCTTTGAGGGACACCGGGGAGCGGGTAAGAGGTGGCAGGGGGTCGGCGGCCTGCTTGGCAGCTGCCCAGGTCCTTGGAGGGGCATTGGGGAGTGGGAAAGAGGTAGCAGGGGGTCAGCGGCCTGCTTGGTGAGCTTCCCAGGCCCCTTGCGGGGCACCAGGAAGCGGGAAAGCAAGGTGGCGGGCTGGGGAGCGGAAAAGAGGCAGCAGGCGGTTAGCGGCCTGCTTGGTGGGCTTCCGAGGCCCCTTGCAGGGCACCGGTGAGTGGGAAAGAGGTGGCGGGTGGTCTCGGCTTGCTTGGCGGCTGCCCAGGCCCCTTGCAGGGCACCAATGAGTGGGAAAGAGGCGGCGGGGGGTCTCAGCCTGCTTGGCGGCTGCTCAGGCCCTTT
>PVJC01055082.1:0-10315 GCA_004026665.1 Murina feae
GGGTGGTTGAAGACTTGACTCTGGGTTCCATGGTGCACCCCAGACTCTGACAGGAGGAAGATTTTCATATACGTTTTACTAATTTTCTTTAATCTCTGACACTTCTATTATAGAGAAAGGGTAAATAGCAATATTAAAATATTTCCTCTAATTAATCCCCTTTTAATGTGCACGAATTTTGTGCACTGGGCCACTAGTATATGTATATTTAAAAAAGACATGAAGTTCCCTTTTGGAAAAAAAGAAAGAAAGAAAGAAAGAAAGAAAGAAAGAAAGAAAGAAAGAAAGAAAGAAAGGAAGAAAGAGGAGCTCAAAATATCAACATCTCCAGTGCTCTGAGGTGCTGCACTTATGTCATTAGCTTAATGAAGAAAATATTAGGAAATAAAGACATATAGAACTTTTATTATCCTGTTTAAGGTGTCCAACCTTCCCTGGTCTGTGTGGTTTGGTCAGTTGCACTGTCATCCCATACGCTGGGAGGTAGTGGGTTCAATTCCCAGTCAGGGCACATACCCAGGTTGTGGTTTGATCCCCAGGAGGGGCATGTGCAGGAACTGGCTGATCAATGTTTGTCTCTCACATTTGATGTTTCTCTCTTTCCCTTCATCTCTCTAAAATTAATAAATAAATGCATAATTTGTTAAAGGGTAAATGAATGATCCAATTAAAAAAGAACTACACAAGTCCTTACAGCATGCCTACACCTAGCTTCATCTTATTTTCTTTCCACATTTTTCCCTATTTCATCTTATGTAAACACATACACAAACATATCTTTGTAAATCTTCTCAAGTTGACAATTCTGAATGAATTATTTCTTTTGAAAATCACAACAACAAATATAATTGGTACAAAAAAAATACTATTAATTAATCAATTCACTGTTTTTAAATAAACTGTACCAAAAAGCAAAAGTAAATATGCCTCTCTAACTGTAGGAAGAAGAAGAAGAAGAAGAAGAAGAAGAAGAAGAAGAAGAAGAAGAAGAAGAAGAAGAAGAAGAAGAAGAAGAAGAAGATCCCACACCCCTAGATTACTTCACCTTTTCCTGGAATCTATTGAAGTTGATGTCGTTGGATGAGACCCACTTGTGCATTGTACACAGTATTTTTATGTTTCCCCAGCACTCTGTGGCAGCTTCAGCTACATGTCAGCAGCTGCTAACCCCCTCTAACACACATATCCCCTTCTCCATGTTCCTTCCGTAAGCAGCCTACCAGCTGTATCCTCTTTCAATTTACTACCATGTAATTCTAAGTTCACTGGAGCCATTACAATACAGTCAATGACTAAATAAAATGGGTGGCTCCGAAAGTCCTTAACAATCTTAGGGTGTAATATTAATCTCAAAAAATTCAATGCCTAAAATTTTAAAATATCTCCAGAAAATAAAAAAATATGACACCAACACCAAAAACCTTTTTGTCTTATTCTGTATAGGGACCCCTGAATTTCTATGCCTGTTTTGTTAAATTTGCACAGGGATTCAATAAGTTCAATTAATTCAATGTTGCTTTTATAAAACAGAAATCAACAAATGAACAAATGGAACAAACAAACAAACTCATAGATGTAGACAACAGTATGGTAGTTGCCAGAAAGGAAGGGGTTGAAAGGAAGATGAAGGGGGTAAAGGAAGTCAAATATATGATGATACAAGGAGACTAGATTTTGTGTATAGAACTGTACACTTGTAACCTATACAATATTATTAACCAATATTACTCCAATGGTTTAATTAAAGAAACTTTAACAGGGTGGGTTTTTGAGATGGTTTAATGAATAACTTTATTCCCATCTGAGCTATGCCACTCATGAAAACTAAAACAGCAGAACCAGCCCCAGCCACTTAGGCATATACCTAGGTTACAGGTTCAACCCCTGGTTGGGTCACATACAAAAGGCAGCCAATTGATGTTCTCTCTCACATCAATGTTTTTTTTCTCTCTCTTTTTTTTACTCTCTCTTCCAGTCCCTCTCCCTAAAATCAGTAAGCATATCTTTATGTGAATTTTTTTAAAACATAAAATAAAACAGCTGGAACATCAAATGATCTTTGTATTACCAATTAATTTGGGTAGGAGGACAGCTCAGCCTGATACCAATGAGCCCGTCAATTTACTCTCCAAGGTAGACCTTGGGATAGTCTCCCAGAAACGAAGGGCTAGTCAGCAGGAGAGACACACCCACCCATGTTGCTACCTCTCACCATTAGAGGAGAAAGCCCTCAACTTTGTATTTTTGACAGATGAGCTCCATTTAAGTGAGAAATTTGGAACAACAATTTCCAGTGGTCTTCACTGGTATGTCTCCAGCTCCTAGGGGAGGATAGAGATGTGTTTCAAGGAAGTCATTCCCCAGGGAGCCCAGAACAGTGCAGGGATGATAGTCTATAGGAATTGTGATACTTACTGATGATGACGGCAAACCCTAATTGAAAGATTATTACACTAAGAACTCTTTTAAATATAATAATGTATTTTCACATTTAATCCTCATTCCTTATTTTTTTTCTCTGGGTGATGTCAGAGGAATGGTAGTTTGAGAGATCCTCTTGGCCTCTTCCCCTGATATTTCAACAAATTAACCAACTCTTATTCAACAAGGAATTCTCTGCTCAATACAGAAGCACACCTGAGAGACCCATACATTGAAACTCCTAAAGGTGGGCAACTGGGAATTAACAGGGAGATGAGAAGGGAGGAAAGTTCAGACAGCCCACAGATGCAGCCCTGCAGCCAGGAACTCAAGGGTTGGCCAGGAGAGGGGGAAGCTGTCAGTAGCAGGTGCTTCCTTCAGCCGGGAGGAATAGAGAGCTGAGCGAGCAACAGGGTGAACAGTGAGTAGAGTGAACAGTGTCTGAGCCAGCAGACACCTGACAGAGCAGAGGGCTCTGTTGTGCTGCTCTCCACTATCTGGCCTATAGGTGGTACTTCAGACAAAGAAGCCCTGCTGCCACTTGGATTCCCCAAAATCAACTCCCATTGCCCATGGAGTTAGATAAAGAAGCATATTACCTGTAAATCAGAAGCTATTGCAGTAGAACCACTGTTTCCTTTTGTGACCAATCCCTACTTGCGGTGCTTGGGGGAGGACCCCATGGAGGTCAGGAGTCACCATTATAGTGAGAGCAGAACAAATCCCAGCCCTAAGCAACAGGGCTCTACTGTCTTACAGAAGCCAAAAGTCATGGAGTTCAAGACAGGAAGATCACAGAGGTAAAAAGTCCTGTGATTCAGCTCCATCTACTGGAAAACAATAGAAAGATCTCTTCAGAGGAGGATGCTATCAGCCATTAATATAGATATAAATGCCTATACAAAGGAGAACAGCAAACACCATGAATAACTATGGTAATGAGGATAACTAGAAAGAAAATTAAAAATCCCCAGAAAGCAAGCTGGCACACATGGAAATGTGATATTAAAGAACGATTTCAAGATTGCAGTTCTGAAAGTACTCAATGAGATGCAAAAAAATACAGACAGGCAATTCAATGCACTCAGGAAAAAAAATGACCAAAATAAGTACTTTACCAAAAAGATTGAAACTTAAAAAAAGAACCAATCAGAAATGAAGTATGCAATGAAGTAGATAAGAGTGAACTACTGAGCATAGAAAACAGAGTCAACCAGATGGAGGAAAGAATTAGTGATATCAAAGATAGGAATCTAGAAATGACACAGAGGGAAGAAGAGAAAGATCTGAGGGTAAAGAAAAATAAAGGCCTCTACAGGAACTGTCTGACTCCATCAGAAAAAGCAATCTATATACATAAAAGCCTAAGTGGCCATTACAACCAAACAACTGCAATGACCAGAATGATCAGTCAACCAGTCACTGTGACACAAACAGCTGCCCCCTAGTGGTCAGTGCACTCCCACAGCCAACCTCCCATGCCAGCCAACCTCCCCCAGTCCCTCCCCCAGGCCAGAAAACCTTCTGTGGTCCCTCTCCCCATCTGGGACTGGGAAAAATGGCCCCAATAGGCCCTGATCTCTGGCCAGACCTAGGGACCCCACCTGTGCATGAATTTAGCACACCAGGCCTCTAGTATTAAAATAATAGGCATTCTGGAAAAAGGAGAGATAGAGAAGGGAATGGAGAGTCTATTCAAACAAACAGTGGATGAGCCCAGCTGGCGTGACTCAGTGGTTTAACATCAACCTATGAACCAGGAGTTCACAATTTGATTCCCAGTCAGGGCACATGCTTGGGTTGTGGGCTCAATCCCCAGTGTGGGGCATACAGAAGGCAGTCGAATAATGATTCTCTCTTATCATTGCTATTTCTATCTCTCTCTCCCTCTCCCTTCCTCTCTGAGATCAATAATAAAAATGTATTTTAAAAACATAGTGGAAGTGAACTTCCCAAACCAATTGAAAGAACTAGATCCTCAAATCCAAGAAGCCAACAGAACACCTAGTTACCTCAATCCAAAGACGCCTTCTCCAAGGAACTTTGCATTAAAACTGTCAAAATTAATGACAAAGAAAAAAATTCTCAAAGCAGCCAGGGAAAAGAAGAAAGTGACCTACAAAGGTAAACCCAGAGAACTTCATCTGACTTCTCAGCAGAAATTCTACAAACCAGAAGAGAGTGGAAATATTCAAACATCTGAAATAGAGAAATTGCCATCCATGAATAATACATCCAGCAAAAGTATCCTCTAAAGATGAAGGAGAAATAAGACTTTCACAGACATATAGAAGCTGATGGATTTTATCACCAGAAAACCTACATTGCAGGAAATACTAGAGGTATTCTACCCAAGACAAAGTACATAAGTTCACAACACTACAAGTAAGCTCACCAAAAGATTTACAGTATAAGCAGGGATAATTTGTGACAACAGAAACATAAAAGGGGGCAGGGTCTGAACTGGAAAAGGAGGAGGATGCACTCAAAAGAAAAACAAAACTGTACATATGCAACTTTATTTTTTATAAATGTAATGGTAACCACACACACACACACACACACACAAAAGAAAATACAGAGGAAAGTATGGAATACCACACAAAAAAACAATAGTCAGAAACACAAGGGGAAAGAACCAATGAGGGCACAGAACTACCAGAAAACAAAAAATAAAATGGCTATAGGAAAACCTCATACAACAATAATTACTCTAAATGTAAATGGTCTAAATTCCCCAATAAAGAGGCACAGAGTAACATAGTGGATCAAAAACAAAACCCAATTATATGCTGCCTACAAGAGACACATAAAAGCTGCAAAGACAAAGACAAAGGTAGGCTCAAAATAAAATGGTAGAAAATGAATATTGAAGCAAATAACATCCACAGAAAAACAGGTGTAGTCATACTTATATCTGACAAAATAGTCAAGATAACAAAGACAACAACAGGCAAAGATAAATACTTTCTAATGATAAAGAGGACACTGCATCAGGAAAACATAACATTCCTTAATATATATGCACTCAACCAGGGAGCACTGAAATATACAAAACAACTACTCACAGAACTTAAGGGAGAAACAGATCAAAACAGAATCATAGCTGGGAACCTTAATACTCCATTGACAGCTCTAGACAGCTCAACCTAACAGAAAATCAATAAAAAAATAAGTCTTGAATGAAACATTAGACCAAATGGACATAATTGACATTTACAGAGACTTTCATCCCAGAATATCATATACATTCTTGTTCAGTGCACATGGAACATTCTCAAGGATAGACCATATGTTGGCTCTCAAAATTAGCATCACAGATTCAAAAAGACTGAAATAATACCAAGCAAATTTTCTGTCCACAATGCCTTGGACATTAGAAATAAACTGCAAAGAAGATGTAAAGAAACCCACAAATATGTGGAGATTAAACAACATACAACTGGAAAATGACTGGATCAAAGAAGAAATAAAAGATGAGATCAAAAGATATATAGAAGCAAATGAGAATGACAATACAACTTACCAAAACCTCTGGGATGCTGCAAAGGTAGTAATAAGAGAGAGATTTATATCATTAGAGGTCTATCTCAAGAAACAGGAGAAATCCCAAGTAAACAACCTAATATCACATTTTAAAGTACTAGAAAAAGAAGAATAAAAGCAACCCAAATTCATCAGAAGAAAGAAAATAAAACTCAGAGCAGAATTGAATGAAATAGAGAACAAAAAGACTATACAAAAATTTAATAAAACAATAATGGGTTCTTTGAAAAGATTAATAAAATTGACAAACCTTTGGATAGATTCACTAAGGAAAAAAAGTAAAATACCCACACACAAAAAAAATCATAAATGAGAGAGAAGTCACCACAGATATCACAGATATACAAAGGATCATACTGGAATATTATGAAAGACTATATACCTCCAAATTCAATAACCTATAACAAATGGATAAGTTCCTAGAAATATATAATCTTCCTAGAATAAATCATGAAGTAACTGATCAGCAGTGAGGAAATTGAAACACCCATCAAAAATCTCCCAAAAAATAAAAGTCCAGGACCAGATGGCTTCACCAATGAATTCCGCCAAGCATTCAAAGAAGATTTAAAAACTATCCTTCTCAAACTCCTCCAGAAAATTAAAGGAGAGGCAATATTTCCTAATACATTTTACAAAGCCAATATAACCCCGATACCAAAACCTGGCAAGTATAACACAAAAAGAGAAAACTACAGACCAATATCTGATGAACACAGATGCAAAGCCTAAACAAAACACTAGCAAATCAAATACAACCGTACATCACGAAAGTAATACACCACAATCAAGTGGGGATCATTCCAGAGGCACAAGATGGTTCAACATACTCAAATCAATCAATGTAACAATAACAAAAGAAAGAATAAAAATTATATAATCTTATAAATAGATACAGAAAAGCATTTGATAAGATACAGCATCCATTTATGATTAAAACACTCAATAAAATAGGGATAGAAGGAAAGTACCTCAACATAATAAAGATCACATGTTATACACCATCAGTCAATATTAGACTCCATGGTGAAAAACTGAAAGCTTAGAAGAAAAGCTTTTCCCCTAAGATCAGGAACCAGACAAGGATGTCCACTCTCACCACTCTTATTCCACATAGTGCTGGAAGTCCTAGCCAGAGCAATGAGGCAAGAGAAAGAAATAAAAGGCATCCAAATAGGGAAGGAAGAAGTCAAACTGTCACTTTTTGCAGATGGCGTGATTCTGCATATAGAAAACACTAAAGACTCCACCAAAAAATTATTAGAAACAATAAACAAATACAGTCAAGTAGCAGGATATAAAATCAATTTGCACAAATCCATTGCCTTCCTATATGCTAATAACATAACTTTAGAAAAAGAAATGAAAAATAATTCCTTTTGCAATTGCAACCAAAATAATAAAATACCTAGGAATAAACTTAACAAAGAACATGAAATACCTATACACTGAAAATTACAAAGCATTATTAAGAGAGATTGAACAAGACACAACAAAATGGAAAAATATCCCATGTTCATGGATTGGAATAATCAACATAGTTTAAATGATCATATTACCCAAAACAATATACAGATTTACTACAATCCCCATCAAAATCCCAATGTCATGTTTTTTACAGTAGAATGGAAAATCATTAGATGTATATGGAACCACAAAAGACCTTGAATAGCCAAAGCAATACTGAAATAAAAGAACAAAACTGAAGGTATCATGCTACCTGACTTCAAATTATACTACAGAGCTACGATAATCAAAACAGCGTTGTACTGGAAGAGAAACAGACACACAGATCAATGGAACAGGATAGAGAGCCCAGCTATAAAACCACATGTATATGGACTGATATTTTTTAAGAAAGTAGCCAGAACCACAAAATGGAATAAAGACAGTCTCTGCAATAAATGGTGCTGGAAAAACTGGAAAGCCACATGCAAACAAATGAAACTAGATCACAATTTGTCCCCATGTACAAAAATTAATTCAAATGGATCAAATACCTAAATATAAGACCCAAAACAATAATACATAGAAGAAAATATAGGTACCAAACTTATGGACCTTGGTCAGAGAGAACATTTTATGAACTTGACCCCAAAGTGAAGAGAAGCAAAGTAAAAATAAATGAATGGAACTATCTCACCTAATAAAATAGAAATATGTAAATTGACCGTCCCTCTGCTATGCCCACCAGCCAATTGAATGAGTATGCAAATTAACCCAACAAAGATGGTGGTTAATGTGCATACATAGGCGCCCAACGGCCTGGGTCCCAGGAACATCATCGGCACCCAGGTCACTCTGAGGTAGGCTCCATGTAGGCCCTAAGCAACTTAGGAAGGGCCTGAGTCAGGGGCAGAGTCAGCCATTGGAGGGGCCTGGGGGTCAGGGATGAGCTGGTCATCAGAGAGGTCTGGGGGTCCACTGCTCAGGTCTGAAGCCTCGGCCAGAGGCTGTAGGCTTAGGCAGGGGCAGAGCTGGCGATCTAAGGGTCTAGGGGTCCCCTGCCCAGGCCTAAAGCTTGGCTAGAGGCTGTAGACCTGGGAAGTGGCAGAGCCAGCAATCAGAAGAAACACCTTTTCTGACCACTCATTGGCTAAGCTCCCTGTATGCCACTGGTAATATTCTTAGTAACTTGGCTAATATGAATTTTAAAAGGTGATCTAGGGTTTTTTCACCACACTCCTGGAGAAAAAAACAAAGGTCTGCTGCTGGAGGGCTAAGAAATGTCATATCCTGCCCTAGCTGGTTTGGCTCAGTGGATAATGCCTTGACCTGCCTACCGCAGGGTCTGGGTTCAACTCTGACCAAGAATATGTATCTAGGTTGCAGGCTTCTCCCTGGCTGGGGCCCAGGTCAGGGCTCATGCAGGAGGCAACCAATCAAAGTGTTCCTCTCAATTTGATGTTTCTGTCTTTCTCTTTCTCTTCCACATTCTCTAAAAATCAATGGAAACATATCCTCAGATGAGGATAAAAAAAGAAAGAAAGAAAGGTCATATCCTATGAAAGAAACATCTTGAAAATGTCTAAAGAAAGTTGTCATTTTTTCATGGTGAAGGGACTAGAGTCTGTGTTGATAAAAACACCTTGGTGGCTGCGGTAACTAGCAGTGGCTACAGCAGCGGGGTGATGGGGCTGATGCCTTCCCCTGATCAGCCCAGTTGCCTCCCACAAAGGGAGGCCAGACTGCAGCTTAGGCCCACTCCCCAAGGGGAGCAGGGAGCAGGCCTAAGCCATCAGTAGGACACCCCCTGAGGGCTCCTAGTGTGTGAAAGGGGGCAGGCTGACAGCAAGATGGCAGCATAAGGTAAACACCGTAAATGCAGCCGTGAACAACTATTTCAGAAAAACCATGAAAAGAACACACGGACACCACTCACACCCACAGGAAGGCTGGCTGAGTGAAAATCCTACAACTAGAAAAGAGTCTGAGACTCAGAGGAGCAGCGGAAGCAAAGTACAGAGGCATGGAGGTGCGTGCACGGGGCTCGGGGAGAGGGCTGGCGCCGGAGGACACGGTTCTTTTCCAAAACGGAGAGAGCCACAAGTTCCCAGCAGCTCTGAACTCCAGTTCCAGGCGAGTTTCTGAAGACCCAGACACCTGGAGAAGGGGAACTGACTGGCACCGGGAGGAAATCCAAAGTGGGTTTCTCTCAGCGTTGCTTGCAGCAATTACTGTGGGACACAGAAACCTGGTGTCTCTCAGCGCAGGGCTGAGAAGCGCCATAGCTATTTGCTCCGCCCTGCCCTGCAAACTCCCTGAAGCCCCGCCCCTCTCAAGCTGCATCAGAGGCTTTTGCATATAAAAGACTGAGTAGCCTAAGGCAAAGGTTAACTCAACACCTCCTTAAAGATACAGGAGCCAGCCTCACCCAGTGGCCAGAGTGGGACTAACCTAAACAAAACAGATCCACAAGGAACACACTCGGGGCAGATGCAGTGAGCATAAAAGCCCCACTGAAACAACTCTTGCCCCATGAGGGTGTCCAGCACAGAAGTTCTCCCACTGTAGACACAGCTGACTCTCATAACCAAGTGGCTTAGAGGTTAATCCCTCGCAGTGATCGCCTAACTCAGAAAGGGAAGCAGCCAAAATGTGGAGACAAAGAAACAGGTCACAAATGACAGAAATGGAGGAAATAAAATGACAGGATATAGAGTTCAAAACCACAGTTATTAGGTTTTTCAAGAAATTTCTAGAGACTGCTGATAAATTTAGTGAGATCCTCAATGAATCTAATGAGACCCTCAAGGATATGATAAAGGACCAACTAGAAATTAAGCATACACTGACTGAAATAAAGAATATTATACAGACATCCAACAGCAGACGAGAGGATCGCAAG